>JAVSBS010021688.1:92561-104213 GCA_033124195.1 Coracias cyanogaster
GGGGGGGGGGGGGAGGTAGGCTTTCTGCCTATTTTATTTTTTAGTGTTTGTGGAACTTTTTGCTCTTTTTATATAGCCAATAAACTGACCTTTTGAATTCTGCAGCTATTCTGCAATAAATGAAGTGCAAAATTTCTCCTGGCAGCCAGTCACTTTGGATTTTCCAATTTCTATTAGCACTCCAGAATTTCAGAATAGTCCCACACCAGTTAGTTTAGCATATGCTAAGCAAAACTTTCTTGCATTGCATTTTTTTGCCTATCATTTGTCATCTGCAAATAGAGTAAGAAAGAATCAACTTCCTAAAAACAGCAGTATGTTCTGTACGGAGAGAGTATTACTAAAAATACATGACAGTAAGAATAGACAGTATAGTCCAGTAGTCTTTACTGGGATGTCTCAAATTGTAATGCTCCCTTCACCAGCCCCTTCTGCAACCCTTGGCTATCTGTGAAACACAATGAAAGCTATGAGGAGGTTTTGAGTCCTGCTTGCACTCCAGGACATTGTGCACTTGAACTGATGCTCTGAGTGTGCTCAGGAAGAGCCCAACACACTCAGCTCCTGGGGAGAAAAAAAAAAATGGGCTTTTTAAATTTCCTAATTCCAGTTTGCTTTAGCTACAAACTGGATAAGCTGCAGTGCTGAAGAGATGCTCCCAGGGTCCAGAGACAGTGAAGCCACTAAAGTTCTGGTGTTATAGGAGGCACCACAGAGTCATTCAGGAGTTCCCCCAAGGACACTGCACTCTTCCACTGATTCATGGAGAGCTCAGTCTGTCACAGGCCAGAACTTTGTCACGATTCTCAATATGTAAAGTAAGGATAATACTATTTATCCCATGGGGGAGTTCTGCGGGCTTAGGTAATGTGTATACATGGCTTTCGAAACATAATCCACTCCAAGGTCAGCCTATAGTTTGTCTTATGGAGCTGCCTCTGCACATGTGCATGCACATTTCAGAGGGAGCTCAAGGGTCCCACCTGAGGTGGCCATCTCCTGGCTGAGAGCCACCTTGTTATCAGCTGATAATCAGAATGGGAGGAGGCAATCAGATCGGTTACACTGGTGCCACAATGTGCACTTGGTGACTAGCTGTGTACCGAGCAACAACATCCATCATAGCCTATTAGAGCGTAGAGGAAAGTGGTGAATTAGCTTCATGCTGAAAATGAATGGTAGGTCCAGGCGCCCTGATAAGGTGTGAGGCACATCCTGGCGATTAGCTGGGTTGGTACTAAAGAACATTAGGAATTCACTTCTGCTGCTCTGATTGGTAATTAAGTGACTCGTCTACTGGCCGACAGTCCTGTATGCTTCCCCAGGCAGTTGTTAGTTCTTCGAAAACCACTCCTGACAAAATGAGGTTTGCCCTTGGTACACAGATAATGAGACTCAGCTTGACAGGTGTGGCACGATTAGACGCTGCTACACGCCGCTCTTTCTGCTATAGCCACTCCGCAGTAAACACACTCATTACAACCCGCCGGTCCCTGGAGGCAAAGCATGTTTGACATTATTAATTGGCTTTTCTGTATAAGGAGTCAAATAGATGAAAAGGTTTATCAAGCTGAAATAATTAATTTTGCCTGAATTCGCTGACAGTTCAGTTCTCCCGCAAAAGACCATTTTAAGGGTTTGGTTTCGCTTCTTTTTCTTTCTATTTTTTTGAATTTCAAAGTTCAAAAGGCATAATAGTGGTAAAAGTGGAGCTTTTTAGTAAATTATAATTAAAGGGAATTTAATTAATTTAGACCTGAGAAAAGGGTGTGTGCGGGGGGGAACTCCTATCTTTGTCTATACAGAAGTCTAGATGGTAGAACATATCATGGCTTAATAATGCATTAATTTTAATCTAATCAAAATATAATAAAAGAGGTAATTACGTTTAAAAATTATCATGCTCCAATATTGGTATATTTAAACACTTAATACTTACACTGCTTCCAGTTAGCAAAAGTTGTAATTGTTGCACTCAAATTTAGCTTATTTAATAATAGGGCTTATATTCATGAGGTTAATTGAATAAATCATTGTAATAACTCGTGGTGAAACTATGATTATCTATCGGGTTCCAATTTCACTTTCAAAAGGAGAAAAAAATCCTCAGAAGTTATTTTTCTTGGTTTCTCTCCTTAAAAGGCAGTAGATATTCTCCTCAAAAAAACTTGAAGCTAGCATTTGATTTTAAAAAGCCAAAACATACTTCCCGTGTACTTTTCAAATGACACACTCTGTGGCTTATTTTGCCCTTTCAAAGCATGCCAATGTCACTTAGCAATGTTTTAAATCTTCCACATTAAAATACCAAGATAAAGGTTGTGTGATTATGTGCCTTCAGTCATTTTACAAGCCCTTCTGTACTAATGAAAACATTCACCTTATAATTACAAAAGGCATAAGATTTGAAACTTCAGAAAACTGCCTGTGATATGGAAGTGAAAAAGAAACACTAAACCTGGGAAGAGCAAGCGGGTCAGCAGTAGCTTCTACACAGTCACTTTTTAGTATATCTGCTGGTGCACCTTATTTGGAGATTTTTAAAAAGACATCTTCACATCCATCTTCTAAAAAGCCTTTTGACCTTTTCTGACAGAATATGCATATCACAGAGCAAACCAAAGAAATAAGTTTTCTAGTAAACCAGGTTTTTTTGCTGAAGCCTCAGTAGCCCCATAACTGTTAGACCATTTCAGTTCATATAGTGTGTATACTGCTTCAAACCATTCAAAATGTTTTGAAACAGCAACAAGGGAGTTATTCTACATTTAAGGCAAACTCTCTACCATCAAATGCTCCAAAGTTTACTCAACAGTGTTGTAATTCATCAGCACCTGTTTATTTGTCCCACAAACAGAGAAGTTTAGAAAGCTTTAATTATTCATTTAGCAGAGGCTGAGGATCCAGAATTAACACATAAGTGCCAACATGTCAATATATTCTTGCTCCCGTTTGGAGAATATTTGTAAATTTTATAGTCTGTCATGTCTATATAAATATATTTCTGAACAGACTGATGGGAATCTGGAAAACCAGTAGCACATCTGTACAAGTGAAAGGCAACCCACCAGTTTTAATGGAGAAGGATACAACTCCTTGTGGAGAGAGCAGCAGATGGGCTCCTTGGAGCACCTCGCAGTTCATGGTGTGACCCACTCATTTCCATGGACCCATGCCGGCTGGAGAAAATACAGGGAAAGAGGGGAAAGCAGTGGGATCCTCTTGGAAAGTCACTTCCAGAATAAGAAAGCCAGAAGTCCTGCGCAGTAACACATTGTAATATTTACAGGCAACTTAGTATTTGGTTCCAGAAATGTCATCTTCCAAAAATGCAAACATCTGTGTGCTCACACTGGAGTAGTCAGCAAATGCATCAAAGGGCTAAGAAAATAAGACCATTCATTAACAGTACCATTTTTGCCCTTTGCCACACCTAATGATACTTATAATATTTTATACTTACATGTACTATATTAAATTTACTAATTGGCTGCATAATAAAGCTCAGAGGTGGTTATGTTTAAGTAACTGGGGAACAGAGAATTGGGAGAGAGGAGCAGCAAGGATGGGTATGTATATTAACCAAGTATTTTGAATATTTTAGTTGGCGTTTTCCATAAGTATGTTTAATTCTTGTGTCTTACAGAAAGGAGTTCACATGCTAATTCTAAAAGTAATTTACTTGGGATTTGTAATGACTTATCTCATGCCACAGTAACAAATCCGGTCTTCAAAAATCTGGCAAAAACCCACGCACAACTAACACAAAGACCCCAAAGCCATATCATACATTGTCTTGCTAATAGACTTAATAATTCTACATCTTATAATTCTTGTTTCCAGCAATTTTATTTGATAAAATTTTCCCACCTAGAAGGATTCTGTGTCAACGTGGTCAGTAGAAGAATATCCTGGGGGAAAGCACATCTGCCCAGCACCTCCCTTTCATTCATTAACCCACCAGGGGCTAACACTAATTAGATCAGGCTGCTCATTTTAAGCTGATAATTGATTTAAATAGGTTGCTCATTTAAAATAGAATAAAAACCTGCTAAACATTTGGTGCTTGGGTTTTTTTCATCTGCAACTTTCAATTGCTTGTGCAATGTAGCATAAAATGTAGAGGTCTCCCTTTGCTAAAAAGGCCATAAAATTAATTACAATGAGTATGAATTGTGCAGGGTGAGGGGGTGGGGGAAAATGAGTGCTGGAGTTAACTGGTGATGACTAAGAATCTGAAGAAATAGAGCTTGCTTCTTTCAAGCAAAATTTTTAGTGTAACTTGGATATCTGAACCACTCAGTTTTACAGATCTTTTTATCTTATAAGAGAAGGACCAGTTTAGCACATCCAGAGATGATTCATGCATCTTCCAAATGGCCTTGCTGGGACCACAAACATTATCACATACTGCTAGAGGTTTCCATTGTCTCCCTTCCATTAATTAGTATCTCAGCCTCTGTCCAAGCCTGTAAATACAAAGTCTTCATTTTGTTATTAGGACAGTGTGAAGCCTCAGTCAGTGTGAAAATATTCCCTTGGTGAAATTGTACATCAAAAACTTTAGTTTTGTGTGTCTCCATAATTTACAACTTGTTTTTTTTCCAAATCTGAATAAATCATTACCTTTTCAGCCAACTCTAATTATGTTTGTTTGTACAGGGCTCAGACTTCAGCCCAGGCTAAGGCTCAGCATTTGCTGTTTATTAAGCCCACATGAAAATCTGCAAGGTAGCATGCACATGCACACAAGACAAAACAAGTAACAGCAGGTACAAGTAGGCTGAAATATAAACTCCTGACAAAACTGCAGAGATTTTAAAGCAGGATTACCAGTGGACAGAAAAAAAAGTGACTGCAGGCTACAGAGATCATCAGCACGGTTATTTTATTTTAAATCCCATTTAATAATGCCAAGCCCCTGCCACTCCATCCACTGCTGCAGCCCTGTTTCTTGCCCTGCTCAGGTAAGTCACCTCCGCACCAGTGGCACCGCATTTCCTCACTTAGAAATCTTTCTCCTTCTTCCAAGGAATTCACCCAGAGATTCAGACTCGCAGTTCAAAGGGGTTCAAGGACTCTCTGCCTTGAAAAACTATTAAAGAGCACTCACTAGTGGCTGAAAATTAGAACAGCATCTTAACAGGGCATTACTCAGCCGGTTTCGTTCATGCCTTTTTAAATGGTAGGGAAGACAGCACGAAGACAATAAGCACTCTTTTGATAATTCTGTATTCAGGTATCAGATCATTTTCTCAGTTAATGGTAAACATTATATACCGATAAGCAGTTTTTCAAGGCAACCAGTTGGGAAATACATTGAAAACAATACCAGTTTCTCAATCGCTGTCAAGGAAGATTGCAGATAATCCAATTGCTTGCATTTTACGTGAATGCTTGAATTTCTCCATTCAGTTTTGAACAAAATGCATGTTAATAAAACAAGCTTTTTTAAAGGGAAGATGCTAATTTATTCCCTTGCATTTCAATTTGTCACTGAGCACATGCTTCTCGTGTTCTCCCGTTAGGTGCACTAATATGTAAGCATGCAGCACATGAAAATGCATGGGAACAATCCGTTTAATTGACAGCCTGCTGTAACAGGAGCACACAAATAAGATAAACGTAATGACCATACTGCAGCTGTGCACCCACTTTAGTTGCACTAAAGCTTCCAGTGGCAGAAGGCATCTGGAAGAGGACAACCAGGTAAAACTGCAGTGCTATGAGGCAGGGTTTTCACAAGTTTCCTCATCACACCTTTCTAAATGGCGGTAACCATGAGGACTGGCACCGCACTATGCAGCGCAGGGCTTTCTGCCCAGGGGGGCTGGTAAGCGCTGCCTCACCAAGGGCGATGGGCTCCTCTTTGAACCACAGTGCTGTAAAGGAACAGATTGTTGGCTAGTATGGAAAGCTGCCTGTTTTCTAGGTTAACAATGAGGTAATTTAGAATTTACATATGTGTGGAGAGGGACTGTTTTGATCCCAGGGTAATATATCTGTGGTATAATAATGCCGACGATAGAGAAAAGGTGGAGCAAGGAGGCCAGATAAGAGGAAAGCAAAGTGTCTCTGGTGCTGGTGCCAAGGAGAGACCTAACAAAGCACCAGGTCCAGCTTGGCATTAAGTAGAGGTGTTGCTGGAACCACAGAGATGTGGCTGAGCTGGGAAAGGCGAGTGCACAGCGAGGGCTGTTGCAAAGGTCAGTGAAGCAGTTTGCACAGCTGTGCATCCAAGTGGGCTCCTCCAGCCCCAAGTCCTTGCCCCTGACATTTCAGTAGCTGAAAACCAGGCTTGGCGCTACCTTTTCACTTGCATCAGTACCTTCAAGTGCACTGAGAGCAGAGAGGTTTTAGCTGGGCAAGTCTAAACACACTTGACTCTCCCTTAGCCTTGTATTCAAAGAAACTTTAACACATTTGCTCCCACAGCAGCTGTTTGGATGTGCTGCCTCAGACCTGAGCCCTGAGGAGGCAAAGGGATTTGCCCGCAGTTACATGGGCAGTTAGCAGAAGAGCAGGGAATCGCTGCTGACCCTGGGCAAATATTTTGAGCAACATGGTGTGCTCCCCAAGGACTGGTCTGGGGCTGGAAACTGGGAAATCGGGCTTGCATTCATCCACCAAACCCTCAGTGATGAGGAAAGAGCTGATAGCAGAGAAGTGATCAGCTGCACAGTGGAAACATCATCATTCCTGAATCCTAGTTAGTATACAAAAAAATAGATCTATTTTTAATTCTGTTTGTCCCACTCTGGCCTCTGTTTGATGCATAAGTTTTGGGGGTTGGGAAGGAAGCTTGAAACTACCATAATCTCTTTTACATTCTGATTAAGATTTGTATCATCTATCCCATTTGGTGTAGCAAAAATAATTACATTGTAGAAGTATAGTACAAAAAACACCTCTGCCCTTGTGCATCACACATGACCTAAGCAGAGAGGAAAGTGGGAGTAGTTTAAACCTGAGACACCAGTTTTCCCTCACTCAGAAAATCCTCACATGCTTAACTTGCCAGCGTTAAATGTCATCTGCCACTGTATGTCTAGAGATGTATGTATAAGTGAAGGCTGGTGCATTTACACTAATGACAAAAAAAAAAAAAAGAAGGTGGCATCAAACTGAATGTCAGAACAGCCAGTCATTTAATCTGAATTTCATCTCCTTTTATTTCATGCTTTTCCTTCCTTTTAAGATGTCTACCCTAGTTTTGCTATCTTCCTTTTCTTGTAGATATGTTTCGGTACCTATATTTTTCCTTAGAATACTTCTCCTTAACATATCTTGTAATTTTCCTATAATTTCTCACCTCTCTACATATACCTTCATCTTGAGATGCAATTTTTTACAGCTTTCAATTATCTCCAAAAAATCACTTTCTGTGTAACTTCTGTTTCCATCTCCTCTGCACATTGTTCTTAGTCTCACTTCTAGCTGCTTTTGTAGTTAATCGAAATAGCATAATAATAACAAATGTGTATTTATTTTCTCCTTCCATTTTTGACTGGTAACTAGATATCACTATCATATATCTTTGCTATCTCCTGAAGACCATTTCTAAGCAAAATTCCACTTGTCTTCAGTGGGGCTATATTTTCCTTTTCTGTTTTCCTTCTGCAGTGGAACACAGAAGTGGACACACTTTCCTTTGTCTGAGGAGCGGATAAACTTTTCTGTGCTTCAATAAAGGAACCATCTAGATTTCTAGAAACCAGTTAGACTTCTCTTCTCTGGAAGTTCAGTGTATCATTTCTGATTTAGAACATCCATCAGTAGTCCTAGAAAAAGGCTCCTGCCCAGATTGCTGCTGTAGTTACTGAGGTTCAGTTAAGAGTACCAGACATGGGGTTTATAACAAAATCCTCAAGCTCATTTCAGGCACATATTTTGGAGAGGGTTGCCTCACTTGCAAGCATTATCTCCCTTGCACAAAGGTCTGGTGTCCTCTTGAGAGGAGGTAAGAAGTTAAATTGAGTGCTGGGTAGAGTTTTACTAATGCTGCAGTTTGTGTAGACATTAAGGACTATGAGGATTTTTAAATGCTTTCTCAGTCACGGTTCTTAGACTCAAGAGCACTCGAAGTGAATAACTAAAAGATTTTTCCATTCTGTTTCCTCTTGCTCCAAAAAGGAAGAGATTATAAGGAGTCCAACTTTCTGTTTGCTTGTTTGTTTTTAAGTTTTAATCCTGGGGGATTTAAATTACCTGTACTTTGGGGGCCAGCTCAGCTGAAACACACAACAGGAGCAGTGTACTTGCAAGTGGGTTGTGCAACTGTTTGGTTTGAGATGTATTTTCTTTTGTACGGCTGTAGTCAGTAACTGCTCTGGATCCTGTTCTAGGACACAAGCCAAGAATGAGAAATAAGGCTGCAAGCGAGACAACAATTCACAACCGCAGTATTGTTTGACTTGGAGTACTCACCAGGGTAAAACCTACAACAGGAATACAAGATGCTTTAAGTAGCAGATGCTGATTTTAATCTTTCTAGTAGTTAGGAAGTCCACCTTGCAGAGCCGCATGCAGCCCACAGAGCCACGAGGGACCTGGCAGAGGGATTTCTTCCTGGTTGTGTCAGAGAGGAAATGACAGCAGGAGCAAGTGTTGGGAAGCACCCAAGGCGATCAGCAGAGTAAGTAGGATGCATATGAATATATGCTTTGTTAGAGAAAGGACTGTGTTATCGGTGAAAATAAGCAGCAGCCGATTAAGAAGACGAATGGTTAGAACGGGAAAAAAATACCTGTATTCTAGTTTGCTAGGCATTTTTAGCCAAAAACATGACAGTCTTTGAACGTACACACTGCATGAGAAAGAAAATATAAAGCTGTTTAGCTACAATTTGGAAACAAAAAAAAAACACCATAGACAGAGGAAAATAGACAGTGAGGGTTTGATTTTCCTTAAAGAGGAAGAAAAACATTAAAAAATGCTGCAAAACTCCAACATCAGAGTAGGATAAGACAGCAACAGATAGTAACCATCACAGCACTATGAAATAATATGAAAGTCTTAGAAACATGTATTGCAGATTTTGAATATAATAATACAGATAATACAAGCTCTTAAATAAAACTCCTCTTTCATTTTCTAATAATTGGTAAGGTTTATGATGAAGCTTTAAAATTATTCAGGAGGCATTACGGTATGAAAATTGAATTTGGGAATGTAACACAAATCACTGTACAGGATGATATGAACTCTCTAATTTCCAAAACAGTTGTTGTTTGAGCTGTTCTGAAAACGTTGACAAATTACATTTTTATGAAAAAGAAAACCTCTCTCAAAACTGTTTGTGACTTCCTAATCTAGCCCACATTCCCAGTTCCCACTCACCTTTGAGAATGCTCTGGGTGGGATCCAAAGCCTGTGAAAGCAATGGACAGGATCCCAATTGCATTCAGCAGGTGGGACACGAATGCCAAGTCAGTGCTGGGATGTCTCTTGAAAGCCATATCTCTCACTGCAGATCCCAAATATTATATCTAGGCCTGAAGTAATCCTCTGTAAAACAAGCTACAAAGGCTTTGGATATTTTATGGCCAAACTTGCTAGTGCAAACAAAATGGCAAATAGTAAATTTGTAAGGATGGCAATTACAAAATGAAAACAACCCAGGCATATTCAGTAGGAATGGTATGTGCTACACTGTCCAAGAAGGGAATGCAAATTTTACTATTTAGAAAGGCCTGAAACTATCAGCTCAAGCAGTGTTTGTACCCTGGCCCTGCATCAGCTGCAGTTTTACTGTGGGAGGGAGGCTGAAGATCTCCCAGCACAGCCCTGTGTGGCGTGCATGGGCCTCCACATCACAGAACAGATGTGCAGCTGTCTGTCTGTGCAGCCCACCTCCTCATTCAGCTGAGAGCAACATCCTTCCAGTCTGCTTCACATGTGAACTGGAGTGCTCCACATGCACTGGCTCACCGCACCTTTGTGTGCTCTTTCCCTTTTTCCCCTTGAAATCCAACACAAAGCCAAATAGGAAGAACAATGCACAAGTCTTTGAGGAAAATGTTACAATTACAAATGTAATGTCACTGCTCACCAGAGCTGGAGAGTGCCATGTACCTGCTCACAAAACCTATGCAGATAATCCAGGCAGTTCTCTGGCACCTCCACAGCTACACTGTTTTCCAGGAGTAGCTGGTCTTTTGTCTCAGATGAAAATTATTTGTGTAAAAGAACAAAATACAGAAGATTTAATGTCATTAAGATAAACCAAAATTATCACTAACAACAGTAGAATGTTACGAGCAAGGTTTACAGAAAATTATTCTGAGAAAAGGTTAAAATTAGCTACTAATTCACTAAAATTAGTAAAAAATGTGACCTGCAGAATAAGAACCATCTCATGTTCTGTCACTTGTGTTACCTAAAAGGACTGACCTAATAGTGTTTTCTGGCCTTAAGATCTCTGATTATAGAAGAAAATTTTCCAGTCAAAACAGTCTCTAAGAATCACAAATTAATTTTATTTTTTTACAATTTCTATCAAATTGAGATGGAGTGATTTGGAGTGAGATGGAGTTTTGATGGAATAATATTTTTAAAGGGAAAATTCTTACCCTTGCTGAAAGAAACAGCAAAACCCTGCAGATATAAGCATTTCAGCCAAAGTAGGCCAAATGGTTGAGCTTCCACCAAGGGCCTCAATTTTTAGCAATTACATTTTTAAACAGTTTTACAACACATGTCATGAGATGCGGAACTACAATTTGAAGATGGAGGCAGTCAACCTACACACCCTGCAGACTCACCTGTAGGTACAACTTTCTTGGGCTGTGCCAGAAATACGCCTGTAAGAGCTCCGCACAGCAGGCATGGATACCTAGCCAGTGAAAAATAGACTTCAATACTACACTGACTTTATACCCAGGCTTTGTGATTCTTTGGCTGAACACCATCCCACACATAAAAAGCAGAGATACAGAGAAGAGTGAAATGCCAAGGAGGTGAAAAAATTTCTGTGATTTTAAAATGGCAGGTAAAATTTCTAATGGTATTTTCCTTCATGGTGACTTCCTAAAATAGATCCAATTTATAACACTGATTGTCCTCCAAGGAGGGAAAAGAAAAGCTTTCCATGTATTCTTTTTTTGCGTTGTTCAGTGTTTCTCCGTGTCATATCTGGCTATGCTGATGGCCACTAGCAGTGCCAGCAATTGTCTGATAGTCCAGGATCAGGGCCAAGGAAAACTTGCAAATGGAGAAAACGCAAATCAACATCATCTACCATAATCAGATTTTTAACCAACCTCTTATATTCTCTAAAGGAAGGAGTCCCATACGCTTTGGATAAAGCAGAAGGTACAGATTTTCTTTCTCCTTATATGTCATGATGCCCAAAGGCGTTTTTTCTCCCTGCATGAGGTTTTATTAAGTCTCTGCCCCGTTTGGGTTCTCCGATGTGCTGCAGCCCCCTGCAGCCATTCTCCCTGCCAGTGACTTCATGGGGGTATTTTCTTCCTATCATGCTACATGTTTTCACTGACCTTTATGGAATATTTACCGCCTCTCAGATTTAGTTGAAAGGGGTCAGATTCAAAACGTGTTGGTGAAGAAATGGCATACATATACACAAGCAAATACATACATGAATATTAGTCTATGGCTTTTTTTTTTTTTTTTTTTTTTTGTTAGGGAACC
>JAVSBS010021688.1:104266-119637 GCA_033124195.1 Coracias cyanogaster
CTCCTATTTCATTCATAGTTCCAGGAAATAATAATAATTTTTGTAGTAGGAAAGTTAATCTGTCAGGATTATAGTATTCAAAATGAGCTGCAAAGAGAAGGAAAGAACCATAAATGATAAATACATGTAAACTAATTGCTGGTTTTATTTTATCAAGCCACAAAAATGTAAAATACTCAGCTCCAGGGATTCTAAATGGATTGAACAATATTTTTTAAAAGAAATCTTTCATTTGTTTTATTCCAACATAATGAGTAAGTGCCCCCAGGACAGTCTTGAAAGGAGATAATGCACTTCAAGAGCTGACTTCCTTTTCCTGGCAACATATTCTAACCATAAAAATATTTGAATTAAGCAACTAGACTGACTGGCTGTCAATACTGCAAAGCAACTTCACAAAGCTGCCTTAGTTGCAGTGCTCAGCTATCTTTCACAATTCAGAATTGTCAGGTATATGTTCTTCTCATGTGAGGATACAATTTTCTCTTCAAACTTCACATGCAACATAAGAAAACAACCAATCCAGGCAGTGATCTGCTCGGGAATCCAGAGATTTATCCCCCTTAAAGTTCATTGTGGCTTCCAGCTCTCACTGTGAGGACAGTACGGGGCATTGAGACCATCACAAAAATACCAGTGTTCCGGCCTTTTCTAGAACAGGGAAAGAGCACATCTAGTGTTCGTGGCAGATTGTTAACAAGCAAAAGATTTGTTGGTTGTTTTTCTTTTTTTCATTTGGTTTAGGGTGTTTAATGGAGTAAGGGACTCAGAACTTGCTAAGTATGAATGGGAGGTGGGGCCCCAGGGAACTCAGGAGAAGAGCTTTGGAAATTAGCTGAACAGACATGCAGGGGAATTTCTATACTGTGAAGGAAAATGGAGGAAGTAGGATTATAAGAAAGGAAGACAAAAGAAGGCTCAAGGTGACAGACCGCTGATCCTGAGAGAGCAGTTTTGGCAGGTCGAAAGACAAAATTTAGCTCAAGTGTTACTGAAGTGTCTAAATTAATACAGAAAAGACACATACAGAGATTCAAAAGCCAGATACTGTAATGCCTGGGACCTAATATTTACACACAACAGTATGGAGCCCAATCTTACAAGTCCATTTACTTATCAATTTTTTTCTTAAAACCTCTTCGTGCACGCAGCACACAGATGATCATGACTGGCTGGTATCTCTACAATTGTTAACACTCCTATACAATGAAGGGAACAAAAATGCAAATCCAAAGGAGCAGAGGCAACATGAGCAAGTGGATTAGAAAAAGAATTGGTGGTTGAAGGATATGGGTTTACATGTGGCTCTGTCTTGCTGAATGGTGGTCAATCAAGTTCCTGCTGCTTCAGATCCCTGGCTCCACTGGGTGGTGAGCCTTGAGGACCTTGGACAGGAATTTCTGACCTGCTTTGAAACAAGACACCACTGCAGCTACCACAAACAAGGAGCTTCAGCATTGACCTTCAGCAAAGAGCACTGCATAATAACCAGACCCATGAAGGTTCCAGTCTTTACCTGACGATTGAGGGTGGTGTATTTCCCAAACTAAACTTTGAATCTCAAAGAGGCCTGCCGGGCAGCAGGGTGGGCCATAACTGACAGATATAGTCTCAGTCTTCTGTAAGGAGAGAGGTGAAAAAGGTACACTTAGGATTGTGGCACGATCGTGTATCTGTCAGGTAAAGCAGAGTTAGAGCTGTGGTTTTTATTGCCCCAGCAAAGCCATGGACCCTCCTTATTCTCTTGGCAACCCCATTAATAAAACAGACAAGGAAAATGTTGGGGAAAGCACGTACTCATGTGTTTAAAGACCTGGGGTGTTCAGTTTTCCCAAAGAGCTGTAACAAGTCATGGACTTGTTCCAGTGATTTGTAGCAGCTGGGTTAGAAATACATACATCTAGTTCTGCAAAGTCACTATTGCTGCTTATGGAATCCTCATAGATATCTATGTCCTTCCAACATTTTGACTTCAGTGTAAAGTCACAGAAAATTCTCTATGGTGGCCAGGTCAAAGCAGAAAAGCAAAGCTCTTCTCTAAGGCTTAGGTGCGTTTAGACCTCTATAAAAATAAAACCGTCAATGAGAGCGCCAAGAAACATGGGACCAAAATAATTTGCTGTCTTTATAGACATCAACCATTTGTTAGATAATGAAATTCACAACCTAATTATTGTTACCTAGCATACATATATATTATCTCTTTATATATACATGCCCCTGCAGGTACTCCTTTGCTAGTGTACCTCAGTTTCATTTAATGTGCTGATTTTTATAGCTTCCATTTGAAATCACTAACCTTCAGGAGAGAGAAAACATACAAGTACCCTAAGAAATGTTGATTTATGAACCATAGTGGTCTTTATTTTTCTTGTAAACCTGGGTGGAAAATTGATCAGTTATAAGCCTGCTATAGATCTCACAGGTTTACAAGATATATTATTGTATTTCAAGATTATCAGATATTGCAGAAGATGTTTTTCCCCTTCTTTTTATCTTTACCATGGTCATACATTTTCCTGTCTCCAATTTTTTTCTATTCTTGTTAGAGTTAGGGAGGCTATCAGAAAAAAATAAAGAGGAAGAAATCATCCTAGAAAAAGTAGCTTTGGCCCACCCCAGGTTTTTCCAATCCATCACAATATGGGTTTTATTTCATACCCCACTGAGGTGGAATTTGCAGAATGTTTCTTAAATTACCATGAGACGCTCTTATAAGACAATTACTGTCCTTTTCCCCTCCTTTTGCTTCACTGTGCTTTTGACAGCTGTTGGTGTTTATTATATAGCCAATGGACCCAGCTTTAATTTTCAGTGAAGAACCCTTTTGTAGGATACAGATCAGTTAAACTGTAAAGTAAAATGTACAGACTAGGACTGCTCAAAAGTAGGCCATCTAGCTAGTAGAAAACAAAGTATTTCAAAATATTTTGAAATCAAATTTTGGGCAAAAAGATGAAATATGAGAATTTTACCAAAAAGTTCTAAAAAATAATGTTTTGACAATGTTAGCATAAATAGGAAAATGCTGACCCTTTTATCAGAACAAAAATGTCATTTCAAAATGTCAACAGTTTAGATAGCTCAAAATCCAGGTCTATTGCTCCAGCTTTTTCTGTTTGGGGTAATATCAGGGAGATAGAGATGTCTTCATAATATTCCTTAAATGTCACCTGTCTCAAGAATCTTCCAAATAATGAGTTTTATTAGTAAGACACCATCATCAAACATACATCACATACAACATTGGTAATTATACCAAAATAAATTCTATTCTGGATCACTTGTATTTTTATTATTTACTCCAATAATCTGTACAGATCCAGATAATTTAAAAACTCTAGTGAGTATAAACTCATGTGTGATTTTAAAAGGCACATTCAAAACAGTTTTGGAGCTTTGGAATGTTTAGTTGTTCCAGATTCCTTAAAATATTTGGATGCTCAGTGTGCAAACAAGCTGCCCTTTCTTTGACTGGATGGGGCTGAAATATCTGACCTAATATTGGAGAATGAGTTCTGACCAACTGGTCTCCAACTTAGTAACACCAGTTCTGCCAGTCAGTCACAGGCTGGCTTTCAGATCCTAAGTCTTGAGCTGAAGGCTGGATAAGAATTACAACCTGTATTTTGGCAAAAGCAACAAACAATCATAACTTTAATGATACAGCTCTAAAGCTTTGGCAGTACAGTTGTGACCACCAGCCGGCTCTCCATATTATCTACCTCTTCCTCGATCCTTTTCCATGTTCACATTATGCCTTTGCTGAGATGTTGCTTCCCTTTTTGTATTGTACTCACAGCACTTTTCTAGGACTAATTGTTTTTCTCCCACCCTTGAATAAGGAGCTAACAGTAAGGGGGAAGTTTCTTCTGCTCTTTCTATATGGAAGGAGACCTGGATCTGGGCCAGAATGCAAATGTGCTCCCTCCTAAGTGCTCACCTACTAAGGGTCACATACTAATTATTTTGCAGATGTTGAATTTTGTTTTATTCCACTGGAATATCCATTGATTGATATCAACAAAGTTTCTGGAAAATTAAGAGGTTTCTTAACTGTTAGCACAGATGTTACAATCTAGACTGAAAAGCAAAGCTGTGGACTGAGACAGAAGATTAGAATAAAAGCTTCAACTAATCCTCACATTAATCAAACGTAAAGATCATAGAATGGTTTGGGTTGGAAAGGACCTTTAAAGTTCATCTAGTCCAACCACTCTGCAGTGAGCAGGGACAGCTTCAGCTAGATCAGGCTGCTCAGAGACCCAGCCAGCCTGACGTGGAATGTTTCCAAGGATGGGGCACCTACCACCGCTCTGGGCAACCTGCGCCAGTGTCTCACCACCTTCATTGTAAAAAAGTTCTTCTTTATATCTAGTCTAAATCTACCCTATTTTAGTTTCAAACCACCACCCTTTGTCCTGTTGCTACAGGCCCTGCTAAGGAGTCTGTTCTCATCCTTCTTAAGTGTCATCATTTAACTACTGAAAGGCCGTATGGTGAAAGATGTTCATCGCTGATGTTGAAGTATATCCAAACCAGCTCTTCAGATGGCTATTCTGCTTATGTTAGTCTTACCAGTCGTATCGGGTTTTGTTTTGCACAGGCAGTGATTTTCTTCAGGTCTCAAATTCACACCTCTCCTGGATAAGTTATTAAGCATTTACAGTTGGAAGAATATGTATCAGAAGTCTGCCACACTGAGGTTTCATATTTCCACGTAAAGTCTAGTATGGTCACTTACTGCATGAGACAAGATGGGCCAGATAGACCAACGATCCAACCCAGCTGGTTGTAACTTCCTTGTTGCCACCTTTCTATCAATAATGCAATAATTATGCACATTAAAAATATTTTTAAAGAATTCCTTAATCAAGAACCTCACAGACTCCTGCTGGAAACATTCTTCTCCTTGCCATGAGAAAGTTAAGTGTATAACACCATGATTTGTTAGGTGGAAGAAGCTATATGACAAAACACTTCAGAGACACAATGCTTTTTGCCAGGCAGCTGAAACTGTTTTGTTGATAAATGTTCATGTCTCATACTATTAACACTGTCACACAGGTGAAGTTTGATCTCCTGACAAAACCTCTTGTGGCTGTCTCTTAATCTATTCAGTAATCAATATTAACACTGTCAAATGTCTCAAAACATTCCTTTTAGCCTGTTTGTTTCAGTATGAGCTATATACACATACACATATTTCACTTCCTGTATTCATTCTGTATGTGTATATATATTTCATTTCAAGTGATAATATAAGTTTTCTTTAGTAACTGCAACAAGCCAGAAAGTAACAGAAAGATGAATGCCCAGATACCCTGGCAAAGAGAATGTTATTAAAGATTTGGAAAACCAGAGAGGTGGCTGCCTACATAAACCTGCAGTTTGTACTGGCCTTCAGGCTCATGCAGGATCTCAATATAGTCTGACAGTTTTGTTTGCTGTCTTAGAAATCTGTTTGGCTTCATAACCTCAACTCTGCCAGACACTACAAGAAGGGGCAGTGCTTGATTTGCTGTGTGAAATGGCCACCCCTCTCATGACCGAGCTTATCACTTCTCCGATATTTATGTAGCCAAGTATAACAAAAGATGCAGTTCTGTGATAAACGGTGGATGGTTTGCCTATTCCAGTTGTCTCATAATATTTAAAATAAGCTGTGATGGTGCATAAACCCAAATACTAGACTGCACCCTCACACCTAATTACTCCACTCCAAATGCTAGCGAAGAAGACCTTTCCAGATTAATTACACTAGACACTTCAACTCCTTGGTGGAGCAGATTCCATTTTTCTCTTAAACACATATTTCCTTAAGGCCATCAGAACTCCAAAGTTAAAAGAAGATTAGCATGTGTCTTGGCTTAACTGAGACCTAGAAGGATGAAACTCTCATTTCTCGGAGATCAAATGAGCATAACTTTGAAAAGTTTGAGTTTTCACAAGCAGAGGTTGCATTTTAATATTTTTTCTTCTCAGAGGAACATAATGTACCTTGAAGTAGAGCCTGAAAGGTTTTACCTTGTAGGGAATGCAGCTATAACAAAAGAAAACTGAAAGCCATTTGGCTGCTTGTGACCAACTCAGAGTTCGAATTGGCCAAATTCCACATACAAGCACAGAGAGAGACAGATACACACAGCGGCTGCAACCAGCTCACAGTGCCAAATTGCAACCATATTTATAATCCTTTCAAAACACTTGGGTCCATTTTTGTGGGAACAACAAACATGAAAATAATGAAAAAACAATATTTCTTTTAGGAAGCGAAGTGTCTCTCTCCCACGCACACAGTAAAAGCAGTCATGTTGCATTTCCTGCTATTGAGCTGAATAATACCAGCCATTAACATTCGTAGTTTCTTGTCAAGATTTGCTTTGAATAAACATGGCAAAAAATAAGAACCCTTAAAGTTTTGATATATATTGTCTTTTCTGTCTAAATCCAAGAGAAATCACTCATACTTGACTGTGTGGGCAAACACTCTTCTGAATTTAAATTATAGCTGTTCTTGTGAAGCTATTGTTTCAACATGATAAAACAGGTTTACTCTTTAATATGCATGCAAATTGTATTTAGCGGTGGCACAGAGTGAGATTTTGTACCTGTGCTGTTGTGCCTCTTAAACTTGTAGTGACAACAAAGAATCTCTCTTGACACCCAAACAGTATTGTAAAGCACAAATTCATTTTTGTTGACATTAACATCTCAAAACCACAACAGCATGTTCATATATGCTTATGCATATATTCAATGTATTAAAATATTTTATATTTATGCATAACCAGGTTTGAGGGCAGACCATTAGCTCACAAGATCAGTCAACACCATTTAAAATTTATACCACACTAGAATCTCTCCTTGTTAGAAGAATCCTGTGTTGAAATTTGAATTTTTCAGTTTGAAACTCTATTTGAAGTGTCTCTCACCATTCTGAAGTTCCAAGAGAGCAGTTCCCTGCCCTTCTGTAAATCAGCCTGCAATAACCAATTTAATCCTCACAGGGTAAGTCTCATGTAATCCAATAATATTTCTAACAGCATCAGAATCCCAGATTGAAAATTGTTTTCACATCTGAAGTAAATATTTATTGAAGGGAAGGTGGTGGTCTAGCAAATAAACGGAAGAAGACAATATTTTCCACTGAAATGTAGGGTAAAAAGAAGGAAGGGAGAAGGGTTATTCCCTGAAACTGGGCAAATGTGGATGGTACGATTCCACTTACAATTCTGAAACATGAAGCAGAACTGCAGTAAAACGACATTAGCAGCTTTCATATGATAATTCGTATAGAAGAGAAGGTTGTTTCTGGGTGGAGCATTAGCCAAGACCAAGTTCACTGAACCTAGCACACCATTCAGTCAACCATGGAAAAAACAATGGGAGATAGAGATGGGGGAGACTTTTATTTTGACTTGGTAGCAGACGTGAAGGCAGGGGGTGAGTATGGGGAGGGGAAAGTGTGTAAAAGTGAGAATTCAGAAAAGCTAAACATTTGAAATGTCTCTGAATGGACATATATTATTCAAAACAATAAAATAGCAATAATTTGTCCATTGACATACAGTGTGGCAAACCAAGCAAATGTCAATTTATATGGTACGTGTAACATAAAAAATAATGAAAGAGGATAGTGGCAGTCTGCCAAGTCTCCCCCTCCCCATTACCCCCCTCCCCAGTCATTGACTTTCAAAGCGGAAAAGATCTCATACAACAAAATCTACCCTGACTTCCAGGAGATGCAATGAGGATGGATTTACACTTAGTTGTATTTTCTAAATAGTCCCAAAGAAGTTGAAGTTTCAAGTAGTTCCTTCCAAGAAATAAGTCTTTTTAGCTTGCTGGGACAGCCATACATGTTGCGAATTTCTCGCTTATGTCTTTCAGCTAGGATTTTTCACCCCTTTTATTTCCTGCCTCTTTGTATTATTTTATTTCCATTTTAAAATAAAAGCTACAAGAGGCTGTTCTATTTTCATGGAAATTTCCCAGCAGTAAGAATGTCGACTCATTTCCAGAAAAATAATCCTTGGGCTGGTCAATTCAGTCAAGATAGTTTGCTGGCTTTCACACAGAAATTTACTAATTAATGAAAAATTAAATAGTGTTCTATATGAAGATGGCTTCAGAGGTGGTGCATAACATTTGGGATTCCTGGAATATCTTCAGACTGGCTACAGTCCATTTGCATGAAAATATGGTTGAGCTTTTTGTACTACCCAACACAAAATAAACCCTTCTGATGCATAAACATGTTTCCTTTAGTCATATAGATATTTACATTTGATTTGATACTCTTGGTGTGCTTTAAAGCATGTTTATAATTCAAAACCGCAGAGTTATCATATTAACACTTTGCTGCACTCTTTGGGAAAAACCATTCAGGCTGCTCTGAGAGATGTAAGCCATGCTATCAAAATGCATTGCTTTACAGCATGGCTTCATTCTGCAGGAGTGTGGGAATCCTTCACACATCTGCACTCCTCGAGGTTTCTCACCGGGGCATCATTTCAGAGTTAAGCATTTTCAAGCGCTCAGGATTGGTATAATTTTAATTTCACTGAAATGAATAGGTAGCTTGTGCTTGACTTTAACGTGACCTCCGCTGTGATACAATGCTTATGAAAGAGCATTTGAATTTGCATGCTGAACAGCTCTCCCCCCAGCCATGGAGACCCACAAGGTCATTTCAGGATGCTATGGCCTTTTTTCCTTTTTTCCAGCAGCATCAACCTCCCCTGAGCCTGGTCACCCCAGCAGAGCCCAGTGTTTCCAGTAGGGTGGGGGCTCAAAGCAGTTTAAAGAGCTGCAAACTTTCTGCACCATGCAAGCAGTCCTATGCCAAAAATTCAGGCATCACTTAGCAGATATTGGATGCATGTCTGATGCATGTGTAGTAGCTTTTGACTTTGTGACATGATGCACACTGTATTCCCAGATTGCATTTACTGGACTAGCCATCAGGTAACAGGAATTACTATATTTTGACACTTAATGCTAGAAGGGACCACAAGGCAGAAGGCTGCCAGTGAAGACACTGCAGTGGAACGTTGCTTAGAGGAAAGAGGCCTGGCTGAAGAACCTATACCTGAATCATAGGTCAGCTACATGGTCTAAAGAGATTTTCGTTGCATCTCAGATGCTTTATACCACTACGCTTTTCCTACACAGCATATATTATGTGTTTAAAAAATCGATCACAAAAGCCTATGTTTTCTCTAGTGGTAGATGATGCAGCACGCTGGGCTAATCTCCCCAGACTTGAGGAAATGTGCAATAAGGCAGGGAAGGTTTAGTTTTTAAAATAAATTGAATGTTTGATCACACGTTAGCATTCTGCAAAGCTCTGTGCTCTTACAATGACAAGTTCTTAAAACTGGAGCTAGCTAATAAAAGAATTGTATTGATTGTCATGGCACATCAGGTCAGAAATTCATTTAGTGTTTTATTGCATTCCTAGAACCAGAGGTTTCAGAGGAAGTTGTGAAACTCCCATAATAGAGAATTATGCAATAACTTGCTTATGAGAGAATCTTCTTCCTAAGCTCAATGCCTAATGGTTAGCATTATTGTTCTTCTCCCTATACACTATCGTCCTATTTAAAGTGGCTGCCAATATTCTTTCCACATATAACGAGTGATCTTTGCAGTCTTTGTTATTTCTAATGTTGTCCATATTCAATGAGTTCCACAAGTTAACATGTAAAAGTGGTATTTCAGTGGTTTTCTGGCCATTTAAAAACAAACAGACAAACCAACCCAAGCAAAACAACTTCCTTTGATACCATTCACGACCAAAACAAAGTATTTCTCCTGCACTAATCCCTATTGAGGATGTTTCTTATGCCTCCCTCAGTGTTTCCCTTTCTAAATTCAAGCTGGTTTAGTGGCAGCAAAGATAGTACATAAGAAATTAGTCATGTGCTTGAGACTTTTGCTTCTCTATACATCCCTCTGTTAGATATGAACAGATTGCAATTTATTTGAATTTATCTCTGTGAAAGATTTCAGTAAATGCTCAGTGATTTATTTAGAAGTTTTTAATCTGGCTAAGCAATACAGGTAACTTGAGATATTTTCATAGTATGTAACAGAAGAATGGGCATGAATGACAAGCCAGGTTACAAAATCAAAATAAAATTTCTGCAACTTCTTGAATGTCTACTAAATCCCAGTGCTTTCATAAACTTTCCCAGCAGAAGCTCCTTTTCAAGAAAGCTAATGAAACTGAACCCAAAGCAGATGGGAATACAATAAAGACAAATTTGTTTTCCAATTCCATTCACTTGTTGTGGATTTTTTTTCTCCACACTTCTACTTTCAGATTCTTCATCTGTTTCATGGGTTGCTACTACTTACTCTCCCCATAGTGAAAGATCAATACATTCATATTTTTAAAGTACTTTCAAATCTCTGAGTGAAAGGGGCAACTATATCAAATTCATTTTGTGTTTATAAAAAAGAAACTTAAAAGTTACTTCAGTGAAGGCTTCAAAATCCAGATCAATACAGATCTGAGAATTGAATATAGTGAATCCGAATATTGTGTTATGTATATGCTACTCTACAACAAAGCTTTCCAGTGCTACTGAAATACTACCTTTGGGTCTTCTTCCTAGAGCATAAGAACAAACAAGCACTCATATTTCATTAAGGATTTGAGAAATGCATCTCTGTCCCATTTGGAAGATGAGTATAGTCTAAATCAAGAACTGACCTTACTGGCAAATACTTTTCATCAGTTTCAAACTCATTTGGGTTCATCTCCTTGTTGTTGTAACTCTTAGAAATACAGAAGTTTGTGCTCCTCTGTTTGAATGTGTCAGGTATCACCTTGCAATACGGGGAGTTAGATTTCTGTAAGGGCAGTAGCTTGGGTGAGTCTATATTAGTATTGTAGTTGGGACTAGGAACTTTAAAAGGAAGTTTCCAAATTGTACTGACTTGCCACACCTTAGTTAGTAACACACAGCAAACTCAGAGGGCACAAACACTCCTTCTTGAATGAAGCTGATGTGGAAGAAGTGCTCCATAGGTGAGCTCATGCCCTCTAGGCTCCAGTGGGCTAAGACTGGACATAGTCCATGGGAAAATCCTCCAAAATGAAGAACGTGAACCTTTCATCCTCAGCACCGACTACATCTCTCTATAGGTCTTCTCCTTTTACACTGTGTTGCTCAATAGTGTAGATGACTGTAGTAAGCCATAACTTAGGAATTAAGATAATTGCTATTGCACCTAAACATCAGTTCTCTACTGGACAGTAAAATCTGGTGTCATTTCTGAATGGTGTAAAGCACTTCAGTGAACTGTGTTTCTGCTGCAGCAGAGTATGGGTGTGGAGATGTTTTAGGGAGCCTGCAGTAAAAGGCAAGATGCACTGCAGTGAGAGAATCTGGCTCTCCTCTCCCAGTGACACCAGGGCTAGGCCGGTCTCTTCTCCTCCTGGCAGAAGGACTAGTGACACTGAAGTTAAGGATCAGAAGGTTTCATTCTTCTTTCATGCAGGTCTGAGAGAAGAATTTAGATTTTCACTCTACTCTCTTCTTTCCAGTTCTCACACCCTGCAATAGCAGAACTCCTTTTCTCACATGTGGATGGGATCTTGTGTGAATACATTTTTCTGGGCTCTGCAAGGCAAAAGGCTTCAGCACTGCGATCAAGTTCCTAAAGGTGATTGTGGCAAACATGTCCTGATAGAACAACCATTTGACTTCTATGATTTCTGATCAGACCAGGAACCTGCCTGCACAGGGGCTACATTCAGCTCACAGGTCAAGGGAGTAGGCAAGTGTGGTACGAGCCTATCCCTCTCCTCACCCAGTCATAAGACAACTCACTCTTACTTTGCTTTGCAAGTGTCACCTTCTTCCTATTTCCTTCACTATATTACATGGATATAAAACCACCTGCAGTATTTTCCAAGAAAACTCTTGGGTATATACTATTAAAATATATTTTATTTCATGAATCTTTTCAGTGTACTGAATTTTTTTTAAGGGATGCTGTAAGAAATTACTTTACCTCCCTAAAAGATCCCATGCTGTGCTTTGTGGAGTGATGCACCCTCAGTTTGGCTCCTACTTTGTTCCACAAGAGCCTTAGAAACTCTGAAAAACAGAGCACAATTACCAAAGCTTATGCTTTATGCAGGATTATTTTCATCGCTTTCATATATCTCTATTTATACAGAAGTTTAATGCAAAGCTCCAGCACATAAAATATTGTACTTACACCAACATTTTTTTCCTGCCTGTCTTTTTTTTTTCAATTACATCACTAGAGTATGTTCACAATTAAGTCAAACCAAAGTTTTTCCCCCCCTCCCATACAACATATAAAAATATTTACTGTACACTGTGAACACAGAGCTCTGTTAAAATCCAAAGATTTAACCTGGGGGTACTTTCAGTAGAAATGTTTCTTTTATAATTATCCCCTTGTGTTAGAACAATCCCAGTCAGACCAGAATCGGTCTGGCGGTGGATTTCTCTGTCTCTCATGTGAGGCTGGGTGGAAAAGCAAAGATGAAAGCAAGGAAGAGGTTTTATATTGCCTCTTGCAGTCCTTTCTTTCTCTGGCTAGAATATGATTAAAGATATCTCATGTAAACTGGGAATAGGCAACACTTCCTAGCAGCTATTTCAAATTCTGCCCTTGAGGATAATAAAAAAAAATAAATCCTCATTCTTACACAGCATTTTTCACCCACAGATTTCAAAGACATTTCTTGTCTCACTATTAGAGCACCCTGTGCCCCTGTAGAAAAGTTTTTATCTTCTTGCTTTTTGGCATCCTTGAATGCCCGGAGGGGCATGGGTGGATTTCCATGGCTGGACATGACCAGAGAAGGTGCCAGGAGAGACCTTTCATTATCATATGCCAAAGCACATGGCACCATGGTGGCTGGGTTGTGATAAAGCCAGCTGAAGCTCCTGTAAGCAGAGGGCATGCTGGAGCATCACACCACCACAGTAAAGGGGCTCTTTTTAGCTTAGAGGTGCTCCCTGGACCATTATTCTCACTCTATTGCAGCTACAGCAGTGACTCCTGGAGTCTCCAAGAGAGAAATCTTTTTTTCATCATATTATAGTGCTATTCCTTTTTCATCTGTCTTCTTCACTTCTAAATCAATTCCCACTCAATGTATTCTTTTCTTTGTTTCATTAACTGACGGTTTTAAGGACTCTCAGTGTTGCATAGTTAATAACTTTTCTGTAGCTTGACTTTTTCCATCAGTTCACATTTCCAAACCAATTAATTCCTTGTTGTTTTCCACTGGTTATTAAAAGGTAGAAAAATCCAGTTTAACCCAGTCTACCGTCTGAGGGATGCATCTATATGCTAATTACTTTTCCAGTTTGCTAGCAGGAAACTCTGCATGATAGAAAGGACCATTTTCTAAAATTATCAAGGGCCAGACTTTTAGATGTAGTTAGGTGCTTAAAGATGTATAAGTGTCTAGCGGGATTTTAAGAAGTGCCTAGAGATTTAAATCCTATTGAAATCACTGTGATTGAATTAGGGGACTGAATACCTTTAAAAGCCTAGCTCCACAAGACGCAAAAAGAGGGTTTTAAAAAAACATAGTATTTAAAAATATATATTTAATCATATCAAACAGAAGTTTAATATTTTAAAGAGTGGGGTTTTTTTTCTTCAGTTAATTAAACTTTAGGTTAGTCAGTAGGAATTTTCAATTTATGGTGCATTCAGCCAAGTAGCTTGAGCTAACCAAAAAAACTAAAAATATTTAATTGTTGCCATTTCCAAAAGAAACCTTTTCCTCATTTGTTTGTTTCTTGAACAATGATTACACTAATTCCTAGAAAAGATAATAATCTGTGAGCTAAATAAAATTCAATTGTTTTTCTATTTCACCAAGAAGAACTACAGAAAATGTATTTTCAGCTGAATTTCACCTGGTTGAATAGATACTTGATGTTCCTTCGCCCATAATTATGTCCCATTGACTCATTTCTGTGTAAGAGGTTTCAAGGCTGAACTCATGGCCAGGCTTTCTGCCTGTTCACATTTCTCAATTGAAAAGGTTCTCTCAGCACTTGCTCTGGAAGCTTTTTACCTGTCCCATCTTCTTCTGAAGCAATATCACCTGAACAACATCAAATAGCTAAAAACCAGCATGAGGTCCTTTTTCAGAAGGGCCCTAATACCACGTGGGAGAAATGGTTTGCAAGTGGCCTGAATCCCAAATCCTGAACTCCGGATTTTTACACAAAGCACCAGATCTAAGGGGACAACAGAAATACAGGTTACTCCCAACACCAATCAACTATGTTTTTACAAATAACTAGACTGAGGTTAATTCTTCTAGGTGTGCAGAGAAGGACAAATTGTCTTCCTCACTCTTAATGCCCTTAAAAACTAGGCTAAGGGTAAAGTTTGAACAAGAGTGTCCATAAAAGTTTTCAGAACCCCCAAAGGTGTCGGTGTCAGATTAAAGTATGGATACCCAGATACTCTCTGGATCTTGGCTACTTTTACAAATGGTGAGTAAAGTACAGGTCTTCCAGAGATGGGATCATTTCTCAGAGAAATTTGGCTGGAGTCACCTGAACAATATCTTGTACCATCTACTGTACGGAGAGTTTTAAAAGCATTTTAACATTTCAGGATAGACATCATTGCCAAGGTAGCAAAACAAGTTTTATGGTCTCAAGCTATGGTTTGATTTCATTCTATGGCACAATGACCATGCATCTCTTAAGGCTACCATCTCATAGCCTTATGAATGCAGCTAAGCAAAAACACAGGAAAAAAATTATTTTAGAAAAGTGGTTCACTGCTTGTTTATCTGATTTGTCCCTTAATCCACAAGTTGTATTTATTTCACAAAATTGCTTAAGAACAGGATGGCTCAAGGTCTGGTAATGGGATTTTTAGCCTTTCACATTCGGCTCATTTATCTGAGCATGGGTAGGTCTTCAGGTCAGTGAGTTGTTACCCACTGACTCTTTTCCAGCGGCCTCTGAAAAAAATGAATGAGCAACTTTCACACAGCGAGCAGTTGTCTACCCAAAAGTTATCTGCCAAAAGGGGATAATAACAGTAGAAAAACCCCCATATCTATTCAATAGAAGAGCCAACAATTCTTTATGAGCAAAAAAAATTCAAGACAAATGTGTTATGAATCTGATTTTTTTCATATTTATACCAAAACAAAGAATGTTTCATAATGAAGTCATGGGTGGTTTTTACTGAGAGTGTTAAATTGTGGAGAACTAGTTATTTTCTCATAAGGCTTTTTGTCTGTGATTACTGTTCAGTTACAATTGATGTCCTTAAAGGCAGCGGAAACATCCATATCCACCATATCAGTCACGTTCCAAGTAGCTGACTGTTGA
>JAVSBS010021690.1:0-36403 GCA_033124195.1 Coracias cyanogaster
GGGCGGGGGGGGGGGGGGGGCAGGGCGCCGGCCAGACCCGGGCTTGGGCTGCACGGCGTGTGCCGGAACTGGCTCCGGCGGGAAGCGGCGGGACGGGCCGAGCTCCAGCGGAACGGATCTGTGCAGCCGTGAGGCAAATGGCTGTTCAGCCGGACGTGTCGTGAGGCAGCGGAGAGCGAATAGGTAACTGCACAGCGCGGAGAACCGGTTGTCCCTTGGCTTGCATTGAGGTGCTTGAGCAGAGAGCTGAAGTCTGAGTCGAGGACCTGGTCCAGAGTTCAAGGGGCTCGCTGACTTGAGCACACCGAGGAAGCCTGCCTGAATTAGAGACCGCGGTGTGTGTCATAGCCTCACATGTCGATCAGATTGCTGCTGCCCGGTGCCTCGTAAGCGGTTCGCCTAAGGCTCGGATTGGCTGATCTGACACGTCATCGACCCTTTTGTGGCTTCTATATATACTTAATTTAAAGCCTGCATTTAGCAGTGGTAAAGCAGACCTTACTTAAGTAATATTTTCCCTGAAAGTTCAGAAAGTCAATGAATGTTATGTCAGTTGCTAAGCAGAATGGTTATGATGTGACTTAGCCATCCATGATATGTTGGAGTTGAAAAAGGAGGAATGCCGAGGAGAAAAGATTAACTAGCAGAGAAGAGATAAAAATACGATAGGAAATACAGAGAATGAGCTTTAGTGTGTTTCTGGATATTCTGTGACTCTGCGGCCAAGCCCATAAAATGTTAATCTAGTGAATAGCTTTAATTAGTTGATAGAAAATAAGCTCCTATACCAGAAGCCTCTGCCAAAGTTTAACCTCTATTTTACAGCGAGCAGCTGAATTGGAGCCAGTCTCATAGAGATCTGATGATGATGATCCAAGAAATGAAAAGGTGTTTGCCTGAAGAAAAAAGGAGCTCCAGCAAGCCCAGTACCATCAGTGCTCTTAACTATGCCTTGCAGTGTGTCCAGCAAGTCCAAGGTATGTGTGGAAAAAATCTGGAAGTGCAGGCTGTACAGCAGACATATTTGGCAACAAATAACGTTAAAACAAACGAAAGCATTCCAGTTATTCTACAGTTAACTTTTCGAGGCACTATGGGGTTTTTTTGTTAAACAGTCATGTTATCTTTTCTACTGAAATGCCCACCTACTACTTCTCTTTTCTTCAGAAGCCTATAGCTAATAGGTGCCTACTATTAACTTTCAGTGTATATTGATAAAAGAGCTTTCCCGTTCCACTTTGAAAAGTTACGGGATAGTCTGCGTTTTTCCAACAGAACTAAGTAGCTAAAATTGTTCTTTTGCCATCACATTCTGTCCTTTCTACTTCCTCACGCTTGTTTTCTGTAATATAAATAGGTTACTCCAGTAGTATAATCCGTATCCTTTTTCCTTTGTCACTACACAGACCTTCCTCATCTCACCTTGGACTTCACCAAAAAGATGACAAAAGTACAAGGGCTGTAAGAAATACTTTCAAAGTAGTCTCCTTACTGACTTCCTTGTGTTTGTTTTGCTTTTCTTGTTTTTTTTTTCTTTTGTTTTTTTTTCAATTAGCAAACAATGACTTTTTCCAGGCTCTGAATGACCGAAGAGTGTTTCAGACAGATGTGATGACATACAGCATAGAAGAGTTGGTGGCAGTTGCATCTGAACACACTCCAAAAAACACTGTAAGGAATTCAGGCACACTCAAGGAGTTCATCACTTGCTGTTTCACTATTTAGTCTCCTTAGATTGTTTTGTGGAAATAGAATATGTGAAACTGAAATGCCTTTAAGTTTTAGTGAGACAGACCTTTGTGTTTTTAAAGGTAGATCAAGTCTACTTTTTATCTGTGCTGACTCAGGGTACCCAAAAGCAGTACATGAAGAAATACCATTTTTTCCCCAGAAGCAACAAGTATCTTTTTGAGAATCTTGTTTGAGAATTCCTTTATAGCATAGTCATCTCTTGAGAAAGACTTAACAGGAAGTTTTTGAAGCTGATCAAGTCCATAAGTTGTGAAGGACTTTGATTTCTATTTGTACTTCTGGATTTTTTTTTTTCCTTCCTTGATTTGCAGTATGTTTCATACTTTCAGGCTCTGCTTCAAAGAAAAGAGAGTTTCTTGAGATTCAGTACTGTTAGATGCCATATCAGAAATATGGCAAATGCTTTCTAATTAAAAAAATATTCTGAGAACTTTTCATGTGGAATTGTGGTAAATACTCTGGAAGTTGGGGGAAAGTGTGTGGAATGGTAACCAGTCATTCTGGACAGATACCTCACTGTAATCTGTTTCCGTTTTGATATTGCAGTCTTAGTAGCGTTTGTAGATCATGAGTAAGCTGCTATAGCATTGGAGATTGTAGGGGTTCATTCATGGCTTTAACTGGACACTAATATAAGAACACATTTTGGAATCTCTGTCTTGGGTTGTGGTGTGTGGTGGTTTGGGGTTGGTTGGCTGGTTTGTTTTGGGCTTGGTTTGGTTTTGGTTTTTTATCCTTACCGTACTGCTGCCATGTGTTGGCAGAGGATTATCTTTAACAATGTTTTGTTTTCCAGGACACGTTTGTGGCTGTGTTCTCCCTGCTTTCTGGGCGCATAGTGCATATTTCTGAGCAGGCAGCATCCATTCTAAACTGCAAGAAGAAAGTGCTGGACTCTTCCCGGTTTGTAGAGCTGCTTGTCCCTCAGGATGTGAGTGTGTTCTACACACACACCGACCAGTCCCACCTTCCGCTCTGGAACATGGAAAGTCAAACAGGTGGGACTTGGCAGTGCTCTTAAATGCTTTATGTGTCTTTCTGTCTTTGCAGAGTCAGGATAGAATAGTTCATTTTAAATGCTTATACTGACAGTATACATCGGCAACATCGTACCATCCTACTCTTTCTAAATACTGCTGCTTTTTAAAAAGACACTAAAGGTCTAATTGTGAGTTTCAAGTTGTTTAATCTGCATCTTATGGTTGCTTAGGTGCTTTGTCATTATTTTCTGTTTGCAGCCTGCTGTAAACATAGCTCACTGAACCCAAGCTCAGGCCGACTTGCTGTTTAGTCCTGGGTGTGCCTAAATGGTGATTTTCTGAGTCCTGTGTTATTTGTGAGCAATTCAAATGTGGCTTGCATGCCAAGGCCATGCCCTTTGCCCACCTAGTCGTGGGGCTGTTCTGGCCTCAAAGCTGAGAGATCCAAAATCTTTGGTACAAAAGGATGTGAGACATCAGAGGCTGCTCACACTAATGTGCCAGAGGGTTCCACAACTTGGAAGCCAGTCACATGCCTACCCAGCAGAGCAGAGGCACCCCTATGGAGTTGTTATTTTCTTGCTGTCAACTGCTGCTGAGTTTTCCTCTCCCCGTAACTCTTGACTGTATGTAGCTTTTGGTACATGACTCATAAAGCCAGGAATTTTTGCCTTTCCTTTCTGTATTGATGGACTGGGGAGAGTAGTTTTTTAGATCGTGTTTCCTCTGAATTTAGTTCCAGGTCAGCCATTTCCAGGTCAGCAGGTTGTGAGACTTCACTAGGTTGTGAGATTTCAGTCTTGCTCAGAAAGTCCGGAGAATGCAGAGTTTAAGATAGTTCTGATAGGTGTGACCTTCGTAAGGATATTAACTGACATTTTCAATGTATGTTCTTCTTATTAGCATCTCTGTATGAATATGCCCAGGTGAAATCCTTTTTCTGCAGGATCAGGCAAGTACATTACTACAGTTTTACGTCTGTAAATGCTGAGCAAAGTGTACCGTACTGGGCAGAAACAGTGTTTTGTTGTTACAGCTGACCAGCGTGTGGAGCTCCATTACAAAATTGACTTACTGTGTTTAATATTGGCATCCAGCAGGACATTTTGAGTGTCTTTCCCATAACGATACTTAAACTTGCATGGGGATAGAGGGAAAACTGTTCATACATGTTTCTTTTGGACCTAACAGTTTCCTTCAGTACTGTTGTGCAGGAGGAGGATGATCTTGTGAGAAATTGCTGCTCCTCATTTCACAATTTTGGAGTGGAGGGAAAGGGTGTTTTGCTTAAGATTGCTTCAGAGTTTGTGACACAGGCAGTAACAGAAACTCAGTCACCCAAGTCCTGCTGTGAGACCTGAATCATGAGATACTGTTTGCTGTCACTGTGGTTGCAGTTGGCTTCTTTGTGTCTGGCTAATAATAGTGCTAAAAGAAGAAAAAAATGGAGATTGGCCTGTAATCTTCAGCGTAGTTCTGTTCGAAACTCAATTTCAGTAAGAACTGTCAGTAGAAGTATTTTTTCACAAGCCCCTAATAGGCTTAGGAAAATGTTTCGGCTTTCTGTGGGTTTTTTGGGTTTTTTTGTGGATTAAACTTCTGCTCTACCCAATTTCCATTTGTAGCTTTTTAGTCCAAAAGGAGGAGCTGTTAGTAGTAATTTTTATGACGCTAACTTCTCTCTAGAATTATTGTAGAAAATAAAGTGCAGAATAAGAAAGTTATTTTTAATATAAGTGATAATGTCCAAGTCTTTATCTCAAGTTTTTCTATCAGAGCTGGGTAAGATACTGCAATTAGAACAGGTGGAAGAGCACTTGCCGTAGAAACAGGCAGTCACTAATGCAGTTGTTACCAAGCATAGTTAAGATCTCATCTAGAATGTTGTGTGCTGTTACTGCTCACACATGTTTTAGGAAGATGAATCCTCATGGGAGGAGGACAGTCAAAGAACAACAACTATTTGTGAACTGAGACTGGAGGAATCTTATTTATTTAAGTTGGTAAAGCAAAACTTGAGAGAGACAGATTTTTTTTTTTTCTTCTTAACGTGGTGCAAAATAAAGAGAAAAAGAACTGATAACTTGAAGGAGAGAGGGCACAAGACCAAATGAGTGTTCCTTGTTAATATATTTGAACTGAGAATTAGAAAGTGGTCTTTAACTGTTAGAGTAATGGTATTTTTAGAACAGCCCCTGAATTAAAGTACTGGAGGCAAAACACCTACTTGGTTTTAAGGGCAGCGACATCAGTATTGCTAAATGTGTTGGCCTTGGATCACAAGAGAGTGTGCGTAGGACTTCAGGAGATTCTGATTATCTAGGTCTGTGTGCTCAGCATAACTTCTCTGTGCAGGGCTCTCAGCCCTGGAGTAAAGTAACTGAGTCTTGAAACCAGTGTCTTAATCCTTTTTACTTCTTCCTTAGGGGTGGTAAAGATGAAGAACAAGAAGTACGTTGTTACCCCTTCCGAATCACCCCGTACTTAGTCCATGTGTGTACTTCTGTTCACGTGGATGCAGAATCCTGCTGCTTAGCTTTGGCTGAGAAAATTCACTCTGGATATGAAGGCAAGTCGGGAGAGTCCGGTGAGAAATCCAAGGCAATAGGAAATGCAGTGTATGAAGGTCTGCTTCTTTGGTTTAGAACCTGTGCTTGGGCAGTTTCACTCCTGTAACTTCCACTTTCCGTGTGTGTACACGCACGGGAACCCAGAGCATATCTGCCGCCTTTGCAAGGCCCTGAAGCATGTGACCTCTTATCACTATTCTTTTTGAGAGAAGTCTGCAGCGCCTTAAAAATTTTTAATGTTTGTATGAGTTACTGGCCAGAAAGCAGCGAAAAATTAGAAAGCTCAGATGCCAGTAACTATCACAAGCAAAAGTAATGGTTAGCTTTTCTGTCTTAGTGGATATTTTATTTCAGTAAATATTTCTTTTTCTATTAGCTCCTCGAATTCCTACAGATAAAAGAATCTTCACCACCACTCACACCCCTGGATGTGTTTTTCTTGACATAGATGACAGGTGAGATTTGAATCTTAAGACCTGTGAGGTGTATATGGAGAGGTCGCAAAAATCCTTCAGTGTTGCAGCTGGAGATGCAAGTAAAGTAGTTGAACTGTGCAGTTGGCAATAGCTAATTAAACAAAGTAGTTTTGTGTTAATTTGCTCAATGAAAAACATCTAGAACTCCAGGGATGTAATCTCGTTTGTTGACTTAAAATGTGTGAATTAAATGGAACTGTGGTCAGTTTTTGTTATCCAGGGCAATAAGGACCTGTGGTAACAGAGAGTGGAAAACCCACATAATGCAAAGCTCTGGGGACCACAGTGTGGAGACACAGCTATAATGAGCTGGGTCAGATAAAGTTGGCCAGACTAAAGCGATCTCCTGCAAAGCCACAATACTGTTATTACAACACACTTTGCAGCATCCATGTCAGATTTCTCACTGACATTTTGTGTGTGACCTGTTTCTTCAAGATCCCTTTATCTTTTTTTTTTCCTTTGTATACAGACAAGCACAAAACTGCCTGCAAATGTGAAAATCTATTAGATCTCCAGGCACAGAAGTGTTTGTCATTGGTGTTTGCATCTATGATTTACTCTGGAGGATTATGAGATGGGCTCATTCTGTAGCCTTAGTTCATGCCATTGTAGACTGTGCGTGGGGACTTTGCTGACAAGCCAAGGGGTAAGGATGTAAATATGCAGAAGTATTTTATAATCAGTGATTATGTGTTTTGGTTTCAGAGCAGTGCCTTTGTTGGGTTACTTACCTCAGGATTTAATTGGAACATCCATACTGATGTATTTGCACCCAGAAGACCGTCCTTTGATGATTGCTGTTCACCGGAAAAGTAAGTACGGTTGCTTTAAGAGGAATTTCTACTGGTTTTAACATTCTTTCATTATCATATTGCTTGACACTTGACTGATCTGCCATCTAGACAAAAATAGATGAATTAATGAATTAAATCAAGCAGTTTGAGATCAAAGCAAATTTAAACCCAAAGTTTGAATGATGCCAGTCGTTAGTGTTTGTGATTGTACTACCGTGTCATAATATAAACTAAATCTTGATTGTTGTTTTTTAGTCCTGAAATTTGCTGGACAACCCCCCTTTGAACATTTACCTATTAGATTTTGTACTCAAAATGGGGATTATGTCATACTGGATACCAGCTGGTCCAGTTTTGTGAATCCTTGGAGCAGGAAAGTCGTGTTCATCATTGGCCGCCACAAAGTCCGGACGTAAGTCAGTTGTAGAATTGATCCATTAAAGTGGCTTTCATTGAATACACTGCAAAACAAAACAGTTGTGGGACTGAACTAGAGATGTAATTTTGCTCCTGCAGTCTGTGACAGCTACCTAGCATCTGTATTGCAGCTCATTCCTTCAGAACAGCATTAGTTTTGTTTTATTAAGTATTAAAATAAGTAAATGACATTGAAGTAAAAGGCAAAGACAACTTAATTTTTTTAGTATATGTTTTTGCATGTGATTGATGTTCAAATACTGTGACAATGGACATGTCTAAATCAAAATACCAGTGTTAGACAAGCTGAGTAAAAGCTAAAAAGCAATGTGAAAAGTAGATCACTTAAATAATTAGTTGTCATTCAATCATGACTGGCTCACAAAATAAAACATTCATTGACAGACCTGTAGCCAAAATCCCCTTCTGGTTTGTTTTCTTTTGGAACAGTCACTTCTAATATTTAGATTCTACAGATGTAAATATTTACCAGGGTAACCTCCTTAAAAAATGCAGTTAATATTGAATGTGCAAGTTAATCTTTCAGAAGTTTATCCTTAGTTTCCAGGAGATATCTTTTCTTAATCGAATTAAAATTAATAGTGAAATGTTGCTGGCTCTTTCCAGAAGCCCTCTGAATGAAGATGTCTTTGCTGCAAGAAGTAAAGAAACAAGCAATGTTGAGAAAGAGATAAGAGAATTGCAAGGACAAATTTACAAGCTGCTTCTGCAGGTAAAGGTGACATGAGAATTTCAAAACACTGGATGGCCTTCCAACTGAGAGGCTAAAGAAACCTGGGTCTGTTTAGCAAGCAGTACCACCCAGAGCAATACTGACTGACTCTGCATTTAATTTTCCTTGTTTCCTTGAAGTTCTGTGTTGCAAAGTATGTTGTTCCCTTTTTGTTTTGATTTTTTTAATTACTATCTTTTTCCCCTCATACAGCCAGTGCACAGCAATGTTTCCAGTGGTTATGGAAGCCTTGGAAGCAGTGGCTCGTACGAGCATTATATCAGCATAGCATCTTCAAGTGACTCCAATGGGAATTGTGCAGAGGAAATACAGGAGCCAGTAAGTCCATAAATGTGTCACTGCCTGACAAAAATCACACTACTCATTGTGAATGTAACTGAAGTGCAAAGATACAGCTGTGTTCGAGCTAAATGCACTTAAATTGGTCAATTAGAGAATACTGGCTTTTATTTTTTGCTTTAAATTTTGCTCACTAAAATGAGCAGATAACTACCACAGTAGTTCATTAAGGTAAATTGAAGACTTGTTTGGGATCAGCCATCTCACAGCAGCCCTGGACTTGGAGAAAAAAATGGAAGAACCATGCAACCAGAAAGAGGGCTGATGCATGTGGAGGGCTTTCTGTTTGCTTGAGGTTTTCTGTTTTGTTTTAGAAAGGGCACTAGAGGTACAGTGTAGACTGCTATAGAAGAGAGGAAACAGTGCTGGCCTAAAACAAGCATTGCAATTGTCTAATTTCCTTATGAGGCTCCAGGGTAAGTCATCAGCTTATTCCCACTCTCAAGGCTTGCATCAGTGTTAAAACATTCAAATGCTGAGGCTGTTAGAGCTTCATCATAGCGCATTTAATTAAATTAACAATGCTAATTAGATTCATTACATTTACAAATGCCAATAGATAGCAGGCTTAGGCTGACACTCCCTTTCAGTTTGAAGAATACAAGAACCCAAGTCCATCTTAATGGTCTCATATGACCTCTTTTTATTCACTTTATTCTGACTTCTTATTTTCACGTATCTCAAGATGACATTGCAACAAGTTTGTGCAGATGTCAACCGAATAAAGAATCTGGGACAGCAGCTATATATCGCATCAAGGAGCAAGCCACAGAGTGGAAACGAACAGGCTCTGAGATCAGAAATGGTAGGAGGTAAGTTAATGTAATTTTGTAATTGTAAGTATGATCCTTAAGGTAATACGAACTCCTGTAGATATATAGCCATGAGTTTGGCTAGCTAGTGGTCTAATTATTGGGTGCTAAACGTTGTGCTAATGCGCAGTATTTGCAGTTAGTACCTGGCACTAAAGTATGGATAAAACTGAATACGTCCTTAAATATTGTGGGATTCTGTATTAAAATATTTTGCGCTGTGATACTGTCTATAAAGATTATATTTAACTCGTGGTCCTGTTGATAACAGGACTGCAGTGTCCATGTTGATAGTACTCTGACCAGAATATCTATGCTATAAAAAGCTGTAAATTACCATTAAATAACAGATTGGATTCTCTGGTATGTAAATTGAGAGAACAATTTAAATACAATATTCTTTTTTTCTGTGCTCTTTTCTTTGTGTTCACTAGTTTTTTCTGAGTGGATGTTTAAGGTGGGGTGGGGGGGTGGGGTGTTTATTTTTTAGGCGTTCTTTCCCGTTGTTCGTCCTCTGCCTTGAAACATGTGAATTATGATGAAAATGCAGAATAACGTAGTAATGAGAGTTGTGTTGTCAAAGGCCTTATAATCCCTATATAAAGTCTCCCTGTGTGTGTTTGTCTTAGGGGGTAGTGTTTAGGTGTCTTTGAGAGCAGTCTTTGAGGATTTCTTCTTTTCTAGGCAAGAGACACACTGCTTCCTGTTTTCTTCAGACGTTGAGAAGTGATAGTACCAAAGAACCACGCAACACATTTTATGATGATTCAAAGAAGACTCCACGTATTCCTTCCTATCAGCAGATCAGTTGTGTTGATAGTATCATCAGGTAATGAACTATGAGGCGATTTTGGTGGTACAAGCTTAAGAGTAATTGGTGGAAGGTAAATATCCAAGCAGTTTGGTCTAAACTGTCTGAATTTTGAGATAAATTTAGGATTGTTTGTAGTTTTCTGCCTGTCTGGGCAATCCATCCCAGTGCTCAGTCAATTTGAATTACACAGTAATGAAGAATTTAGGGCCTAAGATTCTGTTTGCAACTACTGACATTTGACTGCTGCTGGTTTCACCATTGGTGCAATAACAGTTGAAGACAATTTTAACGGGCATAATATGACAAGATCTTCTCAATATACACATTAAGAAATCCATGTAAAACAGAAAGTTGGTATAAAATGCCAGTATTTTTTAACTCGGTGGATAACATCTTTTTTCTTTCTTTTTTTTCTTTCTTTTTTTCTTTCTCTTTTTTTAAAGAGTAATTGATAGATTTTCTTTAAAATACTTCTTGGAAAGCAGATATGTGTCCAGAGCTTCCTGCAATGAATTTAAAACACTAGCTAACAACCCCTGGATCTCCAATTTGGATTATTCAAATGTTTGTCTCTCCCAATGGAGAAAAAAACCCACAAAAGTAGGGAGAGCTTCCTTTGATGTGCTTTTATTTCAGATATCTAGAGAGCTGCACTATTCCAGCATTGAAAAGGAAATGTAAATCTTCTGCAAATACATCATCGTCATCTTCAGAAGATGACAAGCAAGTCCAGCAGAGTCAGCAGGAAGTCGAGGCAGTCAAAGGTAACACAAAGTACTGATAGTCATAGCAGAACCATAACTACTGGTTTATTTTTTATGTGCCATTTTTGTACGTTCCAGGGTTTATGTCCAGTTCTTAAATTATTGTCACACTAACAGCACAACTGTTTTGGTTATGTGGTAAATATTTGCTTACTTTGTCTAGATCTCAAAATTAAGCATAAGCTACAATATTAAATCTGTGAGTGTAGAATGCATTAAAAAAACCCAATCTTTGTTGTTTCTGAATGAACCTCCTTTTGCTCACTCACTTTATGCCATGTTTGGTATGTGCTGACATTGCACTGGCATATAAATGTTACCTCTATTTATGTATAACTGTTTTATTTAATAGTCTGTGTAGTTCCTGGTTGTTTCTGAACCAGTCCGGAGCATAGTGCTTGGAATGAATTTCTGTGTAGAAACTTTGTCACTTACCAGTAGATACTGCTTATACTTTCAGCAGTTGATTCCCAAACTCCAGTATCTGCTGATGAGGAAGAGACACTGAAAGACCAGATACCTGCAGGCATGGTTGGAGCTCCTCTGACAGACCTGACCTTGTCCAACAAGGCTCCAAGTGTGGTGTCTGTCACCAGCCAGTACAGTTACAGCAGCACTATAGTGCACGTACCACACCCTGAATCAGGTACTGTTCACACTCACAAAACACTGACTTGACTTGTGGATTCTTGAATTTACAGTGTCCCCAGGCAGAAGTGTACCATAAGAAACCTGTGTTTGAGATATGTTCCCATGAATATGAACTCTGAAATATAATTAAGGTACTTCTGGGGACACTGTGAAGAAAACTTCAGCCTGGAAACTTTTACAGTATTTTAATAAAATCTAGTTTAAACAGAGTGCACTATTTCCTTTCCCCTTTTAACTTCATCATATATCTCTCAAAAAACTCCATCATAAATGTCTCTCCAAAAAGTGTGGTTTTGGCCACTGAGGATTACAAAAATTACTAACAGGCCAGTGTGACTTCATTTTAATGCATAAATAAGCACAAAAATCAGTATTTAACTGTTACTGTATTAAGAAAATATGAAGAAAGAAGGGCACATATAACGTGAAATTTTTCCAGACCGTGCAAAGTAATTTATTCAGTTGGTGTTTGTGTAACTATATTTGAGTGTAAAGTGTGTTTTCTCCCCCTACCTCTGCAACCTTTATCTGCTTGGTAGCTTACACAGGGTTTTCTGTGTAACTCTCTGGGTGTTGTGGGAGTTGACACCAGAAGGCCAGAGCAAAGAGTAAGTGATTTATTTTCGCCTCTCTTCAAAGAAGTGACTACAATGGAGGATACTACTCTTGGAAGTGAACAAATTGAGCTGCCTCCTGTGACTGCTCAGAGTCTCACTATGGTGCCTGAGGACTTAAGGCCAGTTGGTCTAACAAAAGAGACATTGTCAGCCCATGCGCAAAAGGAAGAGCAGAACTATGTTGACAAATTCCGCCAGAGGATCTTGCTCTCTCCATTTAGGACTTACCTTCAGCAGGGGAGCAGAAGTAACAACGGACATTCCTGTGGCCAAGGTAGGCAGCAGCTTTGAGAACTAAAAAGTTACTAGATGCCTTACAAAGACCAACCTGGCAGTGGAGTCTGGTTCTCCTTTGTATGATTTAGTGAGTGTCTTACTATGACTGCAAACAGAATAATTCCTTTGAATTGCCAAGGCTTGACAACAGCATTGCCTACATAGAAGGTCTGCTGCATCTTGGATGTTGCTATCTTAAACTTCTCACAAAGCAGATAATTATTGCAATAAAACCTGCAAATCCCAAGTAGTTTATTGCCTCTCCTTGAAGAAATGTAAAAGAACTGATTGAGATGAGCCAAAATTATATAAGAACATTGATGACATGAAAGAAAATATGTAGATATGTTGGCAAATCCATCCCTGTAGTATATGGAAGAATTACCAAGCAGAAGGTCAGCTCTCTGAATAAGTCACACTCAATTATCAGGATGTTTTCTCTTTTATCCTTTTTTTTTTTTCTTCTTCTTTTTTTTTCCCTAGGTCTGTAATTTCAGTGATTGTATCTATTTTTCTTTCTCCTTAGGAGATTCCCCTTCAAAGCAGATGAGCCCAGCTAGCTGTAAAAAAGGCAAGCGTGGAAAATTCAAGCGCCAGAAACCTCAGAGACAGTCCTCAGACAGCCACTCTTCTAGTAAAAATAGAAATAGTCTTCCTTGTGAGAAGAGAACAATTCAGAAACAGTCATTCTCTCCCTCAGAAGTATCCTGTCTGAGCTCCTCCAGTATGAATGTCCGTCCTCCTATGGGATTTCCTGTCTATTCGGATCCACTGTCTAGTTTTCCAGCCTCTTCTGTAGGAGAAGAGCTTGCCCTTCGCTCGTTAAAACCTGAATCCATGTCATCACAACTAGGCTGTGAAGCACAGTCATGCCCAGCACTTTATCCTGCAAACATAGGCGTGTTTATGGCTGTATTTTTTCAGAGTTTCCCCACGTATGCTCAGATGCCTCACTATGTTTTTCTTCCTAGCCCTCAGTATGTTTATCCCCCTTCTTCATATGCATTCACTACACTACCTCCAGCCCCCCATCCTGCTCCATCGCCAGTAGCAACACACTCTGTGGATCAGCCCTTTCCAGCCTCTTCTGCCACATCCTTGGAGGACCAGCAAGAGGGCCAGCATCACCAGGCTCTACTGCTGAGTAGCTCGCGGAGCAGCTCCCCACTTCAGCTGAATTTGCTTCAAGAAGAGCTGCCAAAACCTATGGAGCTTTCCATTAGTCCTGATGTTAAAGCGTATGCAGAAGCTAAATGTGTAAGTAACCGGAATTTTTAATGTAGAGGAGAAACTGACTCTGACAGTGTTCAGTCACCAGAACCAGTGGTGATGATCTGTGTTTCAGGGTCACCGGATTTTGCTAGCTGCTTTTTCCAGTGGCTGTGCTATGTAGGCTGCAGGGCGCAAATAGCACAGGAGGCGGAGAAAGCTGTTTGTACTTGTAACAGTGCAGTATTGGGACTGAGCACATGACAGAAATGTGAGATCTGGGCTGGGCTGCCATGAGCTGCTTCTGCTCGGCGTTTTAGCAGCAGCCTTTTCAATTGTTGGCCAGAATTTTGGGTTTGGGGCGTTTATGCATGTGGAACTTGGTTAGTGCTGCGCAGTTTGCATCCTTTTTCACCCAGTCGCACAGTCTCTGTGGAGAACCAAAACAAAGGGAAGATACGCTTCTAATTCCTCCCTCTGTCTCCCAGGGATGCAGCTAATGAACGAAGAACAGGGATCCGTGTGGGTCGGTTTCCATACATGGGCATAGAAAAGGCCTCTCCAACTTCCGCGGTAAACTCAGAGGCAGGAATCTGAGCTCTGCAGGCAAGGAAAAAAATGTTGGCTCCTGAATCCAGATTGGGCTGGAAAGGCTGGATCAGCTGAAACTGCAGGGTAGGGTCCTGAAAGGGGAGTTGGTGTACCTGTAGCTGCTGAAGCAGTGAGCTTCATGTAGTGAATCAGGGGTTGACTCTCTCATATTCCCTGTAGTGCACCATTGTTTGATGTGTGTGGCTGCTTCATGCCATCTAACAGGACGTGAAGGGAAGTGACTCCTGCTCTCTTTGTCAGCAGAAAATAGTAACTTAATGCAACAGTGCAATGTCTTGACCCAGTGGGGAAGGATCTACAGCAGAAAGCAGTAAATTAAAGTCCAGTTGCTTGTTGATTTCACCCGTGAAGAGTGTTACCGTCAATTCTAGACTACCATTCATTTTCGGAGCTAGAAACTCCAAATATAGTGAGTTGAAATGAGAACTTAGTAAACATGACTAATTCAGTAAGTGCATGAACTTCCTTTTTCAAACTTAAATGTAACTTCCATGGCTGTGTTTGTTTTGATTTTTTTTTTTTTTTTTGTCTCCAGGACAACAGTCCAGAAGATAGTGGTAACAGTGCTAGCCATTGTGCTTCTAGTGGATTCACTGACTGCTCAGTGTACGAGGACTCCCACTCGGGTACAGGTTCAGCAGCATCAGGCAGTGGATCAGCTTTATCTGGTTCTTTAGGCTCTGGCTTCAATGAGACTTCTGGTTGTAGCACAGGTAGGGAAGTTCGAGATTTGGATGCTTGGTGCTAGATGGCTTGCCAATATGTTGGTAATTTGTAACAAGATACTGTAATGGGGATGGAAATCCCAGTAAGAGCATCTATAGTCTTTTCACCAGCTTTTGGTCTTTGAAGCCAAGTTTGTTTCAGTCACTGAAGCTGGAAGTGGAAATGTAAAAAGCTGTTACTTGAACCTCTAAGTCACTCTTTTATTTTGCTCATTTTCCCTTTTTTTTTCTGCATTAGATCCTGGCTTGCATCTCGTTTGGGTAGAGGTAAATCTGCCTAGAGCAGGACCTCTTGAAACAGAAGTAGAGAAGTTGAGCCTGTTAACTTTGAAAAGCGTGCATAGAGTTTTGGAGATCTTGAGTAACTTAATAGAACGCAGTTTATCTTTGAATTCTCAATAGGTAGTAATTGCTTGCTAGAGCAATCACCTGGGAATACCTGCACTCATATTGCAAAACTAGCTTGCAGGAATACGCTGATGTTCTTTCAGTTTTTGTGCTGAATTACTAGGATTTCTCAGGCACCTGCACTCATTTTTTCCATGCTAATTCTCAGCAGGTAGTGGGAAAAGCAGCACATATTTTGCCAGTAATGATTCTTCTGAAGCTTCCAAAGAAGAGAGGAATCGGGAAGCAGAAGAAAAAGGGACAGCTCATAAATCCAAACATGAGTCAGCCTGGGTGATGATGGATCACGCACCTGAGCGAGTTCTAATGACTTACCAAATGCCAAACAGGTTGGAAAACATAAACAATTTCTGACATGTTGTTTGGAATTGTGCGTAGAACTGCAGAATTAAAAATTAGACCATAGCAACAGCGCACATACCAGTGAAACTCCAAGACGGGGTGTTATGTTACTGTTTGTGCATTTTAAGCCCTGTTATTTGCAAGTTGCTTGCAATTAGCTTATACCTTGATATGAAATTCCACATTTAGAAAACCCCAAACATACAAAACAAAACCCCACACCAAATACACCCAAAAACCCCACAACAAAAGCAACAAGAAAAAAAGACCCTGAGAGCTAGACCAGTTTTGAAAGAAGCCTTACAAAGCAAAAAAGGTGTAAGAAAATATAGTTACTTTCCAATGGCTGGTCCTGTCTAGAGTTCAGCCATAGATACTGAAGAGCCTCTCCCAGCATGATTATAGTCAGTGCCTGCCTTGTTTCATCTAGTACAGCAGTGTTCACAGGTGTCTGTTACCTGCAGAATTAAAGAGGAGGTTTTAAAGGAGGATCTGGAGAAGCTGACAGTCATGCAAAAGCAGCAGCCTTGGTTCACAGATGGGCAAAAGAAGGAGCTTGCAGAGGTGCATACGTGGATCCGGACCCAGACTGTCCCACTGCAAATCAGCACCCAAGTAAGGAGTTGTGAAAGGAATCTGCAGCGAATTCATGCCTCAGCTAGCCAGAGGCAGTACCGTTTCTAACTAGTGCAATCTTACAGTGCTGGGGTCAGTGATGGTTGTTACTTGTAAGAAGGAAATGAGCTTGAGTATGCTAGCCAGATGAGAAATGCCGAAGTACAGGTCTTCCCATTGTAATTTTTTGCAAGATAATGCAAATTCCATGTAGAAACTACCCATAGCAAAGTTCCTTCTGTCACACTGTTGGATGAATGGGGATAGTGTCATGAGAGTCTGTATCTAATGATTTTTTTTTTTTCCCTTGGTGTTCAGTCTTTTGCTCTTTTTCTTATGAAGTTGATTGTTATGATTGAATAGCATGTAACACTGGAATGTTATTGAAGATTAGAGCAAGTGTGTTCAGCAAGGTGAAAAATGCCGCTAGTCACAGAGGAGGTTCATGCGTATAGTAAGAAACAAAAATAGCTGGCTTTTTGTAGGTGGATTCATTTTTTAAGAATTTCAATATCTTACACCTGCTTATTTTATCTGCTCTAACTCTTGGACACTCTAATAAACTACGTATGATTTATATTAGTATGTGTTAGAGAATGTCCTAATCAGTTTAAAGTGCTCCCAGGTGCTACGGAGAAGAAAAGAGCAAGACAGAACTAGTCCCACAAAGATCTAGAGCTCCAATGACGAGTTGTACAGAAAAGTTACAAGGCAGAATGGGCTGCATTCACGTGTTCGTGCAGCAGAAAAATCTAATGTCTGTTATCACACTGAATGCACTATGTGCTAGGTTTTTTTTAAATGTGACATTCTGAGCTGTGGTACTTACTCTTCAAGCAGAAAAATTGAGAAATCTACGTCCTTGGCTCTGGAACAAGACCAGAAAACAAGTCTTTGTTTTCCTGATACCTTGCTGATAAAAATACTGTCTGTCCTGTTGTGGTTAGGACCACGTGTTTGATTCAGATAGCAAAATGATGCCTAATGGTCTTGCAGAAAATTCTGTTGAAAGCTTAAATCCCAAACATGATGAGATTTATTGTTATGCAAATATTTATATTTGATATCTAAGGTGTTAAAACTGTTCCTAAGCGGTAGGTCAGGTTTCCAGTACAGATTATCATTTTGTGAATGCAGCCAGGGTTCTGACAACAGGAGTGTGGGATTTCTGTTTTAATACTTTCTTGCAGTACTGTACTGTTTCTGAAGAACAAGAAAAATCCTGTCTGTCAATACAGTTGGGCATTTCAGCCTTTTTTTGCTGGTTGGTATTGTTGCTGTTCAGTCTGCAGTCCAAATCCATAATGAGCAGCCTGCTTATAAAGCTGAAAGCTTCACAGTCGAGGAAGTCACATGCCTTTTTATCTCGAAGCTAAAACTATGTTACACTAACCAAAGAATTCATTTCTGAGATAAGTTGGAGGTGCAAGTACCTGCTTCTGAAAATAAGATACCTGGATATTCCCTGCATTTGGAGAGATTTCAGCCCATTGGTGAGAGATTTCGAGAGACTGCAACAGATCATGCTATCAGGATTTGACTCTTTGAAATGTGCTCCTATAAAAGGACAATTTAAATTACTGTATTCTTGTTCCTTTTTAAAGGGCTGTGTTACATGTGACGTCAGGGAAGCGAGTTGTGAGGCTGCAATGGCAGATGACAATATGGAAAGCAAGGGAAGATCACCTCCACTCCTGCAATACTGAAGACATCAGCACTTGTGTCAGTAAAACTGCTTGGTGTAATTCCCATTTCCTTTCCCTCTGGCTTTGCTACAGTCTAGCAGCGAGTCTCTCTGGGTGTCTCTTCCCAACATGAGCAGTTCCACGTGTGAAACTAAATCGTCCTCCATTACCCTTCCGCTCCTGGCATGATTTGGAAGACAGTCTTTCACTGGGAAGCTGTTTCTCTTCCTGACCTCACAGACTTGATGCAGAACGGGTTATGTTTCTAACTTTTGCTTGCTCAATTATGAACAAAATACAAAGGCATTTGGTGTTTTGTTTGACTGAATTTGGTAAGTAAGAGTCCGAAAAGACACAGTGGTTAAAAACCTAGAGTGATGAACCTAACAGATCAGAGCATGTTTGCTCTCCAGGTAAGGTAGATGTGTTGAAACCAGCATTGAAACCCAGCAACAACAGAGTGCTCTTTCTTTGTTCAATATTTAAGGGTCTAAACTGAAGACCCTAATAGTCTGAGGCTCTAAAATCACTGTAGCTGGTTTGAGAATCCAGTAAACTTTTTAATGAGCAGCTGAGAACTGGCCAACGTATTCTGCATCAAAATGCCTTTCACCAGCTTGTGCCCATCAAAAAAATAAACTGGAGCAAAAAGAGGCAAAGCTGTTCCCGACGTTTTTCATTATGAGTGTTTTGGAACCAGATTGTGTTAAAGGTTTTGCTTTTAAAGCTGTGTTTCTCAAGATCGGTGTTTAAAATCAGTTGAGGCTAACTGGTTTGTAAATGTGCTAGAGATTAAATCATAAAGTGCAATCCGAAAAAATAGGAGTAGCAATTCAGGAGTTATGTCCTTATACAGGATCAGCTTTTTAATCAAAGACATATGGAAAAGCTCTATCAAGGCGCTGTAGCCTAGTTATCAGTTCAAGCAGCTACATGCAATCTTTTATCTTGTATTGCTAGCACTCTGAAAGGTGGATTTGTATCTTAATTTTTTTGCTCTTGTATTAGACAGTTGAATCCAGACATAGTGAATAGGAAATTTTAAGCCGTCCCCATTTTGGTTTTGTTTTGGTGATGCCAGAAAAAAAAAAAAAAAGGAGGTTGAGCTTCATTTCTTCTGCTTTCTTGAAAAGCTGCATGTTGCAGAGCCAAACTTGAACATCAAACCACATGTTCATTATTTCTTACCACTGTCTTTCTGTATAATGGAGTCTCTAGCTGTTGAAATCCATGAATGAAAAATGAGTTTGTGCAGAGTGTGAATTTGTTTTTCAGAAAGTGGTAACCACTTTCAGTAGTAAAAGGACTTGTTCTTATGTTAATACTTCGAGCTTAAAGCTGAATGTCTCAAAGTGCTCTTCAAACAAACTTCACTAAAACCTAGCAAATTTTGTCTGGTTTTCCCTTTTTTTAATGAAAAGCTGGATGTAATCAGATTTTCCTTGTGATGTTATTAATCACCTTAGCCTTCTCAACAGAGAGTTTTAGAATGCAACATGTTATTTACCCTTTGTTCTGTGTAACTCCTCCTTTCCTGCTATGTGAAGGATTTTCACTTTTTCAGTTTCATTTACCAGTAAGCTTCAAGTTAATAATACTGTGATCTGCAGATCACTGAAGGAAAAACGTATTTAAGGGGTTTTGTTACTTTTAAAAATCAATTCGGTGACAATCTTTGTCATTACCGCTTATTTCAAGGGAAGTTAGTTTTACAGAATTTTAAGCTTTCAAGTCTAATTTGACTCAGGCAGTGTTCTTTTGATATTTTTCTCTGTTTGTTTGTGCAGGATGCTTGCTTTCTCTGTTTATACCTATTGCTTTCTATTTAGTCTTAAGCTGCATTTCTTTTGTCTTTCAAGTTTTTTCAGCTTGAACTTGTTTTTTCTTGTGTTGTACATCAGCAGAGGGCTGCACATCCTCAGTACTTTTTGTGTTTGAACTTTAAACACCTTATAAAAAAAAGACTTCAATAGGTGTTTACATATAGCAAGTTACATACTCAAGCACAAAAATACAGGCAATACCTTACGTCTTTCATAGTCTTTTTCCAGCACTTTGGCAATATGGTATTCTGCTTTCTAACCACACTGCCTAAAATACTTGCTCTGAAACATGTAGTAAGATGCTTTGTGTATAGGTTCTTTCCTTAACTGGATGCTTCTTAACTAACATAACGGCCAAATTAGATTGATGCACTAGAATACATTCTAGTTAACTGTGCTTAAATTAAAGTGACTGCTTTAACGTATCTTGAGACTTAGGTTAATTTGAATACTCCAGGCAAGGACAGCGGTCTCCTTGGAATTAGTTTAAAAGTGTAAGCTAGGAGGAAGGTTTAGATTATCAGCTCTTTTGCTATACGTTATTTCCACGGTTAATTTCCTGAGTATGAAAATGAGATGGTTTGTGATGTCTTAGCAGGCATGTATGTCATCCATTTTATAGAACAGTGAGTCTTAGTTTAGGAGAATAGTAATACCTACCTAACATGTCAATAATGCTTTTCATCCATAGGTCTGGAAACATGTCAAAAAGATGACTGTCATTATCCCAGTTGTATAAAAAGAGGCAGAGACGCAAAGGACTTGCACAGATGAATACCCCCAGTTCATACCATATCCAGGAGGGTAATTAGGGATCTTCACTCACTGTATCCTGTGCTCTCTTTGCTACAAGTGGTCAAGATTCTGATCTGTACGTAGAAACTTGATCATATTAAGTGTATTTCTTGTTTGGAGATGTTAACCTTTCTTATACCAGCTACTACAATGAATTTGGGCCCGGTAGGATCACACAGCAACAGAAATCCTGGACAGTGTTTGCAGTGGTGTGAATGCCATACCCTCTGACCGTATATAATGAGGGTGCATGTGCCTAGAAGTTTGAATTCAAAATTTGTAATCCTGGCTAAATTTTAGGTGCAAGTTTCCTTGTCTGGGGCTACACTAGTTCTGGGTTATGGAAAAAAATACGTTGTGGGAGAAGAATATAAGAGGAACGAAGATGTGAATCGATGCCCCGTGTGATGATGAAACTAAATTATTTGTCCAGAAACACAAACAGTCTTGGCTGCAAAACCAGGTTTAGGACAAAAAAAAGTTTCCCAGGCTACTCTTCACTCCACTAGAACCACAACACCTTGCAATCAAATGCCTTATCAAGCCTTTTGGGAAGGACCTAGTGTCCATAAGTTTTTGGGAACTGGTAGTTTTTACTGCAGCTTATGTTAATCCTTCGGTGTTTGTTGTTTGCTGGAATAGTCAAAGTGAGATCCAATTCTGATCTGAAAGACCAATGGAGTAACTATTGCGGCTAGATTTGCACGTGCTACTTCATGTGACTTTGTTTTGCCCGGCATAATTGAAGCGTTGCAGACAATTTAGAGCTGCTCGGAGGGTCACTTTTGTGGTGATCAAAGGGAAAATGTGCAAGTGCAGTAATGACACAGTTACTACCCCCTGTGGGGGCCAGAGCAGTTTGGAAACCCTTGGTGGATTTCACTGGCAATTTTTTTGTTGTATTCATAAATATAAACTTATGTTTATAAAAGATGAGTTGATGTGCAGATATTTTCATGGCATTGCTGTGAACAGGAGGGACCCCAGTGTATTTTTAGAGTGCGATAAATATTTGCTGAATGAGTAGTGTATTGGTAAGTTTATCTTCCAGCTTAATGGGATTTTAAATCACAACTGAATGATTTTTTTACATCGGTTAATAGGAATGTTTTATTGAAATAATACTTAGCTGTGGTTGAGTTTACAGTTGTGATTTTAACTGTACACTTTAAAGGAGCTTCAGTTTTTATAAATAAAACTGAAAAATATACTGCAAAGAATTGTTTCAGGTGTGTGTTTACTCTTGTTGTTGGCAATTTCTAGAAAATAGACTTAAGAAAATATTCATTACGTTTTTCTGGTTGTTCATAAGTGGTGAGGTTGTGGGTACAATGAAAATGGTCACGGAGTGGTCATTCATCCTGTTTTGTGTGGGGTTTGGTGGGTGTTTGTTTTTTGTTGGTTTGGTTTGATTTGGTTTTTTTTAATCTTGCTCTACCGTGCCCACTTCAGGACGTGTTGTTTCCTTTCTTAATTGCATCCCACAAAGAAAGGTAAGTACATTTTGAATGTAAAGGGTTATATTTGGATATGTAAACAGTTGGGGTTTGGCATGCAGGATTTAAAGCTTCTGTCTGTGCTGATTTTTGTTAGAAAATGTAAATAATAAACACTCTGGGAGCACTTTGGCCCTACCGTGCTAAAATTTATTTTCTAGAGGAAGTACAAAGAAACAATTCATATATTTAATTCATAGGCATTGCTTATAGACCAGTAAAGTCCTTAACAAATTGCAGAGAAACAATTTGCTCATCTTTTTTCTGCTTTAAGGGACTTTAGAGAGAAGTGTGGTCGACAGTGCTTAAAGAAGCCTTCAGGAGAAAGGCAAAGTCCCTGCAGGGAGTACAAGGTACAAAACAAAAGATGTAGCATCTTACTAAAATTGGAAAAGAAAGAAGTAATCTTAGCTAAGTACGTAACTGAAGGTGCTTTTGGCAAGGTAAGTGATGCAGTTCATTGAAATACAGGCATCTCCAAGGTAATACTGGATGCGTTCTTGCTGATGTTCTATTAATTTTTACAAGAGTGATTTAGTAATTGTAAACGTACTTAAAAATGTGAGCCAAATTATCTAGGTATTTTTGGTCCAAAAATTATGAGAATTGAATAGTCTCCTTTCTATCTGCACCTTTCTGCCTGCTGTGAGAGCTTTGCCTTGTCTGGTGGAAAGGTAGTCAGTCAGCCTAGCCTTTGGAGCTATTCCTGCCATCTCTTTAGTTTTCTAAAGCACAGAATTGCTATTGTTCGAGTGGACATTTAAGATCGAGTCCAGCCGTTATCTGTCTCCGCCAGGCCACTGGTAGACACCTTATGTACATAGGCACCTTATGTAGACGGCTTTTAAATACATCCAGGGATAGTGATTCAACCACTTCCTTGGGCAGCCTGTTCCAGTCCTTGATAACCCTTTTGGTGTAGAAGTTTTTCATAAGGTCTGATCTAAACCTCCCCGGCATAACTTGAAACACAAGTAAGCTCCAGCCTTTGTGTCTCTGGCCTGCAGAAGAGAGGAAAAGCTCAGAGCTGAAAGCTGGCAGAAGCCATAGGTTATACCAGGCTTGGGGAGAAGCAGAGTTTGCCCTTCTGTGTCTCAGACTGGTTGGGTCTTCAGCCCTGGAGCTGAGTTTATCTGGTGTCTGCCATGAAAGTTTCCTTCAGGAAGCAAGCAGTTGGGAGTGTAACGGGGTGCTGAACAATCGCCTTTTTGAGAACTACTGGTCTTGTCCAAAGACACAATCTGAACTCCTTCCTGCCACAGTCAAGGAGTGTGCGTGACTGGAAGTTTCAGGCACTGCTGAAATGAGAATTAGCTGAATTTCCTCCAGCCCCTGCTGCTGTGCTGTGGCCTGGCTTGAATACAATAGTGTGAGTATTGCTTCTTCAGATGCCCTAACTGCTAGCAAGTATTCTTGCAGTATTGAAAGCTGAAACAGATTGAGGGTTTATGGCTTGATTACCTTATCTTGACTCCATCCTCACCACCTGACAGCTTTCCTCATTCCTTTATTCTCATGTAGATGGCCAGTGAACTTTTTCATACTTGTTACTTTTTTTGTTATTATGCACTGTGGATTTATTTATTTTGCCTTATGTGTGCAATTTTTGAAGTGGGGTTGAGCAGATGTATTTTTGTCTTCGTAGTCTTTATGTAGCCTTTATGCCTTCCCCTATCTATGAAATAAATCCGTCTTAGATGTTTATTCATTTAGATAAATTTGAAATCTTCTACAAGTTTTATTGACTGAGGTGGCAGGAAGGGAGTCATTTCCAGACAGGCACTGACTTGCTCCGTTTTGTAAGAGAAGGATGAATGTTCAGTTGATTTCAAATAGCTGCACAGCACATCCAGGTGCTCTGCATTTGTAAGGATGTTTTTCTTTGTTACAGCTGGCTTCATCTGTCTTAAAATTTATGTGAAGTGAACAAGCTGTATCAAGCCTGTAGGCCTGGTTTAAACAGCAGAGTTGGAGATTTATGATGTGTATTGTTGAGATCAATGTAGCATGTGTATCACTGTTAGGTGAAGTTTACTTCAAGCTTTCTGTGAGCCTTGATTAGCATGGGATTTATGCAAGGTATGTATTGAACAGGATAGAAGCTCAGGCTGTGCTTACTACCAAGATTGCCATCCCCAGAGACAATTCCTGACTCTTTAGTGCTATTCATTGTAGATACTACCAGGATGTACCTGGGACCTGAAGCTATGATGGTATTCCACATGCACATAGAACCCTTTTGCAGCTGCTCTTTTGTCTTCTCCCTCATTTACTATAGATGCCAAGATAGAACAGCAGCATTCTAAAAACCCTGTGAGGCTCAGGGGAACAAACCTCACTGCTCTTGAGTGCCCAAGCAGGAGGTGGCTTTTGCCCTAGTGACACGTGCGATGTATTTATCACTTTGGTCCATTACTTTCTTCCTGTTGTGCCGAACTCTAACAAAATACTACGCTGCTCACAGCATAATTGCAAAACATCAAGAATTTATTCACTTCCAAGTAGCGTCGAGTCTAAAGTTAGGACGTCCTCGTATTTCTTCATTGTCATTTTAAATCAAGCAAATCTATATACATATTTCCAGACATCCGTATAAATTATGCAACCAAAGTCAGGGAGAGTTTCTTCACCTGTTTACACACAATATTTCCAGAAGCACTCAGAAAGGTTGCCACGTTTCTTGTACTGTTTCCTGTCCTTGGTCAAGAAGCGGCCCAGCAAAGCAATTCGAGGATGATTTCCATAGAAAGCCTGAAGTCAAACAGCATTAGAGAGGTTACTCCAGGATGAGAATTGTTCCCAGCAGGAAGGGACTCTCCTCGCTGCCCCAACTGGTCACCCAGTGTTCTGCCTAGGGGAAGGAGTGGGGATTGCCCAGTGTGCCCTGTGATTTAGATCATGCGCTAAAACTAATTTCTGTCTTCTGCCTTTGTATCTAATTCAGCAGACAAGTGAACAGGAATGATGATCTCCATTTATCTCATGGTTAATAACAAATCTGATCATACTGTGTTGTAGCAGGGGAAAAAAATTACATGCTGCTAATACTAGTTAATGTACTGGCCTGGTCTGGTGAAGCTGGAAACTGGCCTTTATTTGGAAAGCTGTTTTTATTGGGGAAAAAAGTGGAGGATGCTTTTTTTTTTTTTTTAAACTCTTCTCTATCTCTTTTCTCCCCTGTTTGACTAACTGCTAAGTGTTTCCATCTTCAAGAACAGTGTGGCATACTTTATACTGCTTATAAAGTCTATGGATCTTAAATGCTGCCTCAGTAACAGTACTGTGTAGTTTAAAATGTGGAGCCTTTTTTTTTTCCTTGTTTAAGTAACAGATGGTCATTTACGTACCTCTTTGAGACTTTCCTTTGGGCTGTAGCTGCTGGAGCTAAGACCTGGTAGAAGGAAGACATAATGAAACGTTTTAGTGTTTAGAAATTATGAACCTATACAAGTCATTCTTGAGTGCCATAGTGCTATAGCCAGCAGAAGTCTTGAACAGGAGTGTTCAGAGGACTAGACAGAAAACCCTTTTGCTGCAGCACAGCCAGTGTTCTTGTGGCTTGTGAATCCAGCAGGATCTGGGGCTCTGCAGATGCAAGCAGTACTGTCATCTTCAGCAACCACCTGTTACATCTGTTGCCCCCCAAACCATCTATTGCTGTTCATTCTACGCTTTCTGTAATGTTTTTTTTAGGAAACTGTGCTGTTTTATTTTGTCTGGTAGCTCCTTCTAGGCCAATCTTTGCCTTGCCTGGTTTTGATAAACTAATTTGGAGACTTTTCCAGGTAGTATGGAGCTGCAAGCGTGGCTGCTCAGCAGGTTTCCCTAAGGTCCCAGGTAACTAAATGACAGCTGTCTGTTGCCTACGCATAATGTTGTATTTCAGTAAACACCAAGAAATTAGGGCACAGTATCTGTGGAAGCTGGACCTACAAACCATGGATGTTCTTCTGTAAATTGCTGTGGAAAATCCTCACCTGCTCTATTGTCTTCAGTCAGTGTGCCCAAGAGCTCTGGCAGGAACTGGAGCAGGGAAGTGCTTCCTAGGCTGCCCAACTGCTCCATATTTAATCTTGAATCTTCATCAGCTGCAAATGGAAGATGACAGAAATAGGCATATAGTAAGAGTCTTTTGCTTTGAATCCCTATTTCAGATTATTTCTGATCAGGTCTGTTGGCCTCACCTGTTGAAGATTATAATGAAATCAATCCTCCATCCTCATTTAATTAATTATAATAGAGGATAGTTGATTTTTTTTTCTCTTCCTTCCAAAGCTTTGAGAAAAGATACCTTCCTGATGTTAATCTCAGATTCTCATTTCTCTGTCAGATCTTTCTTTAAGAAAGTTTTTGACCAATAGCATCCCTTCCCATTGCTTGAGGAACTCACAGCCTAATCCTTGTGGTACTCAGCTGTAGACATCCAGACTTGTGTATTATTTATTTATTTAAATTAGTTAATTTCTTTATTGACTAGTTCCTGTGATGGAGCTTTTCTATGAATAAAGAAAAAACTTTCTGTTCAGGACCTATTAACCTGCTCCGTTTCCAAACTATTAAATGCAATAAAATGGAGGGAAGAGCAGGAATAAATGTAGGAGATCTTAAAACATATTTTTGCAGCAATAAATGTAGGAGATCTTAAAAGATATTTTTGCAGCTATGCTTCAGTGTGTTTCAATAATCTCTTTCATTTAATTTGTGTACCAGTAGAGGTATTCTTACTTTTTCTTGAACAACAGATTGCTAATACTTGATGGAGAGGGAATTTAGAATAGAGAATAGAATAGAGAACTTAGAATCCCCTAGCTAGCTTGTGCCCCAAGGCAGGTTGCCAACAGGAGTCGTTATCAGTGTTGTACTTGAGATAAATAAGGCTTTTGTAATCTGAGCAGTAAATTTCATCTTTGCTAATATACAGCAGTCTTTCAAAATTGTGGGCAATGAGAGGGTGCTGTTATCAAACTCTAGTTGTGTAGATGAGTATCATTTTTGTAGTTGCACTTTTAGATAATACTATGGAGTTTTAGTTGCTCTTACCTACAAGGATGGGTAGGGCTGTATAGCTCCCCAGTAGGGAATATGTAAGAAAATAAACTGCTGAAAATAACCACCCAACATTTTAAAACCTTGGACCAAGATCAAAAACTTGAGGACCTTGGATATCCACGTTGTTCACTGTACAAAAGGACAATTGCAATGGACAGTGGGGATTTCCGTGCAAGACTGAATAATACCGTAACTTTCCTGTGCTATGTGGAGACAGTTCATATCTGTAGTCTTGTATTATTTTTCAGTTCAGAGCAGTCTTAGCAGGTGAATTTGCTTCAAGATTTAAAAGCAAACAAAATAATCCTTTTTTATACAGAGTTCTACTTCTGTCTTACTCAGCCTAGGGAGTCTTTATATTAGCAAGGAAGATTTAATAAGCCTAATGGATGTCTTCAAACAAATGCAGTGGTTGTTAGAGCCAGCTTGTTTGCCTTGTGATGTGATAGATGTTATCCACACTGAGTCATGGTTGCCTGTAAATGCAAGTTACATAGTGGAAGGCTTGAGAAGATGCTGGCTTAGAGAGTCCAGGATTTTCAAAGCAAACTAGGGACTACTGATACCTATAGACCAGCACAATATCTGCACCTGCAAAGCAGGTAAGAACAGCCACTTCTTAATAGCCAGTTTTATGTAATAACTTTGATTTGCTTGGTCTCACAGAACTCCTTTCAGAAACTCTCCCTGCATATCTCATGTCTGGTGGCAGTAGCCTTCCAGACTCTGTTGTGCATTTTTACTGAGGCATTTCAGTCTTGACTCGCAGCATAATTTCAAACTTTGAGGAAAGCTTTTTCAAACACAGATTTATTATTTCACTGGACTGGAGGGAATCTGCATTAGTGCAAACAAATAGCATGCTCAATACATTGCTGGTTTTGTACTGTAAGAAAGACTTGCCTGTTCTTGATCTAAGTATGACAGCATTGATCTTTGCAGTAGGTTTCTCCCTTTTTAAATACTTTAGTTAGACATAGCTCATTTTAAAGTGTAGCAAGAGGAGAGACCGTACAGTCAAGTTTCTTTAAATTACACAATGCTTATTAATGCTGCTTCAAAGACAGGCAGTGTACATGCCATCTCGCATTCAGTACTTGAAGGCTTAGACTCTTTTGTCTCCTGGATCTCTAAGCAGCAGAAGAAATATTTAGGGCACTCAACCTCTGTGTTTTACAAGACTAGCACCCACTGATGGTGTCATGTGCCCTGCCAGTGTTCTGAAGGCATTCCTACGTTTTCTGCCAGTGATCAGCACAGATAAAGGCCCCTCGGAAAGCATACCTGCTTCTCTTCTGGTGTTACTGCTCCAACCCCAGCTTTATGACCATTAAAATCAAAAGACTCTTACCTGAGAGTTGATAAGACATCTCACTGGCATTGATGATGGGGAGAGATGAGAGAGGACAGGAGAAGCTGATGATGAGGCAACAGAATACCAGCCTATGCATCGTTGTGTTGAATATACCTCACCTTTGTCTACCACTGTAACTCAGAACTCCTGTCTGTCTGTTGCCTCTATTCCCAGTTTCACCCATTATATAGCCGCTCATGACCTCATAAATATCATCATGTTCTCTCCCCCCTTCAAAAAAAAAAAACCAATCCAATGAATTTATTGCCCATTGATTCTAAATGGAAATCACTTTGCATTGATGTAATTTTTCAAGGTAACAGTTCATAGACAATAAATTTACTGTCTTATAGCTTGGTGTACAAAATGGATATTATATCAAACCAAGCACAGTAAAGTTTATAAATCTGGCATTAAAAAAAAAGTAGCTTCCAGCTATAAATCATGAGTTAACAAAAGGGTCAGACGTTGGTTGAAATGACCAGGGCAATAAGACAGCTGATTTATGAGCCTTAGCAGGCTTGACGCAAAGCATCTGATATGAAATGCACTTTTTCTTCCTTTTTTGAGATGGATGGATGTGTTGTGTTGTATTTAGGGTTCTTGTGCCAGAAAGTAAAAAGAGAAGAGGAGTTAAAAGATCTAGTTAATTTACAAAGAGAATGTTAGAGGAGTTCAATTATTTTTTTTTCTTGTAGCATTTCACATCTGTTTATTTGAGAAGACCTCATCCAGTGTCGCCCTAGAGAATTGTCTTGGCAGAGAAAGTACGGCTTCCATCTGGAGACTTGCTGGATACGTATAAACTACTTTGGTTGGTATTAAACACAGGTCCCTCACTAGACTTGGAGACCCGTTTCCATTGCACTTATTCATGTCTCTTTAGGTTTGTAATAAATTGAGGTTCGGTAATTTTGTTTTCTGCCTCACTAATCAAATGTTTGTGCCTTCAAATGCTCTTCAAAATATTATGAAATCTGACTAAAGTTAGTAAAGCTCTTTCTGTATGCTGAATTGCATGATAATTGTAAGCTGCAAAAGGAGTGAACATGCCTGCTTCCTTTTTCCTTTATTAACATTTCCCATTGAAGATTAATTTTTAAATTATAAGTTCTGTGGCTCCTAGGACTAGTTTCAAATGAGCCACATAGGTCATATAGAACAGGTGTATTTCTTCCACAGGTAGAGGTCTAATTCAAAGAGAGCATGCTCCACATGTGCGTGGTTAACAGGTTGTCCAGAAAAGCTGTGGGCTTTGTGAATCACAGAATGGTTTGAATAGCTTCAAGGGTGGAATCAGACAAAACCAAACACAGCTTGACAAGGCCCTGAGCATCCTCATATACATTCAAATGCCCTGCTTTGAGTGCAGAGCTGGAGAGTGGAAGAGGTCCTTCCAACTTTTCTTTCATCCTGTGTGTACAGAGAGAGGTCTAGTATTGATTTAGAGAACATGTACTGCAGATGTCTGAACTACAAATCCTATTTCTCTGGACTGCTCTTTGCTAAAGCAAATGGGTATGACAAATAATGTCTCTACAGAATTACCTAATGCGTTCTATATGCCTCGTTCCCTGTGCTTCCCTACAAGAGAAGTGAGTAGTTAGAGAGGAATTCTCTCTCCTCATCTGAGTCATGCAACTTTTCGTTCCAAAACTGCAGACAGTAATTAGGTCTGATTTGATGCATGATCTCACTGTTGGTGCTGGATGCTCTGTACAAATGCTTCTCCTTCACTGAACTATCAATGACAATGGCATTATCAATATTCGCTCTGAGCATCCTCCAAGGAAAGCTAATGAAGCACTCTTCACAAGCAACTTGTGTCCTTTGTCTTCTCTCAAGAAAGATTCAGCCTCTGAAAGCCATCATGAAGTGCGTCATGTGGAAGTTGGGCAGCTTGCCAACTGCTTATTGCCTTTACTCAGATTTGAAGTTGTCACTTAGACACTCTTTCCTCTACCAAAATGTCAAAGGCATTTTCCTCAGGGGACAGTGCCCACGTAATCATGCCAAGCAAAGAAGCATTTCATCCTAAACAAAGGTACAAACCTCTGAGTACGTGGATGAGGGAAGTAAATGTGGATTGCATTTTGAAGACTTGGAAACTGATTTGCCAGGAACTTTTCATTTTTATCAAAGCTACTATTTCATGGGAAAACGTTTTAAAGTTCTTATTTATGCTTATTAGCACTTTCTTTCAAGTGCTTCGGTTAAAAGTAACAGGGCAGCAGTGGTCTAGATAAATTACTAAAACTCTAAATAGTAAGTACACGTTACCCCATCATAAAAGGGTATCCCTTATTATCAGAAGAAGCAGCTATTCTTGGTTTTAAATGATGGCTCATGAAGAATAAGTTGCAAATGACATAAAGAAAAATTAAAAACCAGAAAAAGACACAACAAAACCAACCGAAAACACCTCCTGAAATTAGCCACCTTCTGAGTAAAATAGTAAGGATGAAATCTAACCTATAATGCAAAAGTTCTTTCCCCCGTTTTAAAGTGCTTTATGATAAATAAACACAAGTTATTTTAGTTGTGTAACAGTTGGCAAAAGCAGGCATTTCAGAGAAGATGTGATTTAGCAGTAGCATTTGTACGAGGGACCTTTTCCTACCATATAACTTTTGATGTAACACTTTGGCTTGAATTTAGTTTGCATGAAGAGAGGCATGCAGTGGAATGTTTTTGTCTTGACACTCAAATTGCAGATGAGCTTGTTATTATAGAAATGTCCAGCTCTTCCTTGAATTTGACTGAATTTTTAACTTAACATCTTGTTTCAACAGGTTATACGTGCGGGCTGGTGTGAGGGGAAAAATATTTGTAGTGTTATTTACTTCCCTGCTAGGGTCTAGTATATAATTTAGGGGTTTGGTGGTTTTTGTTTTGCTGTCACTGCTGGTTTAGCAGATATCTGGGTAGGTACAGGAGTATTTCTGTCTTCTGAATTTCTCCCAAAGCTATGTAAGGTCTCAGAGAGTTTCTGATGTAGGTTTTTTTTGTTCTGGGGTGGGCTGAAGGTGTGTAGATGAGTGTGTGTGCTTAAATAACCACCTGCCTCTGTGTAAATGAAGATGGCAAGTCTGCAGGCCTTTCTGAAGATGTTTTATTTTGTTACAGAATTGGCAAATGGACTAAAATTTGTCTAGTACAGGATCACAGCTGCCAAAACATTGTTCCTTTGTAGTATATTTTCCACCAGTTTGAGGGGAAAAACCCTCTGATTTTTGGCTCTGCTGGGCTAGCACACTGTAGTCTGGGTATATTCTCCAAGTGAAGCTTGACGAGCTGGTCCTTAATTCCCTTGTTTTCTCAGCGCTACAGAATTAGCAAACTGAAGCTGCACACTGTTTGACATGAAGGAAAGTAAGTCTGGCATGACTAGAGCTTGGAAATACAGCACATCGATATCTTACGGGAATGGGATTCTGGATAATGCAGCCGCAAACAGAGGAGCAGAGACCAGGTCTTGAAATAATGCCCTCGTGGATTTGCAAGCACAAGGTAGTTGCTTGTTTTAGTATTCAGAAGTCAGTTCATAGAGGCGTCGAAGCAGACCTTGTGCTTGTTGTAGAAGAGCGTGAAGGCATAGCCCTGTGCTCTGAGAACAAGATAGTAAAAACTATGGGTTGTTATATATCATTATATTGAAGGGGGTTCATATAAAGCTGCTAGACTGTTTTTTCTACTACTGTCCATCACTATACTATCTCAGCACAGATAATACAACTTTTATTTTATTATACTTTCATTAAATCAATTTTTGTCTGTCTGCCAGAGCAAAAGCACAGGCTGGAGACCTTGAGCATGGCATGAAGATGCGTATGTGGTCTGGGGGATATATTGAGGAGCAATACTTGCTGAGATGGTTTTGGGGATTGTCTTGAAGAGAAGGAATCATATTTTGTACCTGCCCTGTATCTATAACAGTTTTTGCTATAGATGATGGGAACAGTCATGCTTAAATCTTCCATCAGGGGCAACTGATTTGCCACAAAACAAAGTTCACAAACGCACGAGCTGATGTTCACTGGGGATGATTGGGTAGCATGATCCTTTAGAAAAACAGCCGAACACAACACAGGCTTAACAGTACCCTTCTGTCTGTGTGTATTACAGGCTGTACTGAGCACCCCTGAACACTTACCTTTGTTTTTGTTTATAGTGCTGTCTAACAACCTGCCTTTTTCTGCAGCTGGATCGCATGTACCTTGTATCCCTGTTATATTCACAGTAGTTTTTCTATGCTAGGGTATATTTATGCCTCTGGACCTTTGCGTAAGTGCTGTTGTTATGTTGAACATCTATATGTTGATCTTTTTATTAGCAGTAGATACTCTATTTTTCTTTTTAAAACAATATCGCAGTTTAGGTTGTAATCAAGTTAATCCTTCTGCAGAGCTAGGTGACTGCTGCGTATTACGACGTTTTCACTCTTGTTCTGTTCTTAAACTTAGACCATTCACTATATTTTGTTAAGTAGATTATTGAGAGGTTTTTTCCATACAATTTTTTTCCTGGAGCCTGCCCACACAGACATCTATACAGCAGAGGATTTAAAGAAATGAACTTAAGCTTTAATATTTCTGCCTCCTAAGGCTTCAAATGGACCTTCTAAAGAGATTGTACTACTTAGGTATCACTGTTGCCCTTCTTGACCCTGCTGATTCTTTTTTTAGTAGTTTGGATGGTGGGGTGTGTAGCCAGGCTGTTGTCTTGCATTTTTTTTAATGACTGAAAGTAAAGAAGTGCAGAAATGCTAAAGCAGCAAAGTGTGAGAGATGGATGAGGCATAAGAGTTGTCTCCCAGATTTCTTTGCTCAAGACTACTTCCTACTCTGTTAATTGCAGGGTGCTCTGTCTCATTAGTTTCTTGTTACAAACCATTTTATCAGAAACTTAAGGTTTTGCTCTCTTTGAAGATGGCACTCTGCTTCTTTATCTAGAAGAGCAAGAGGATGAGGGCTTGCATCTGCAAGGGGATAGAACAAAAGCAATTTTGTCAGAGGTGTCCTTGTGCTTTTCTTTAGTTTTCTCTCCAGCTTTTCACATTTTGCGTACATGTGTTCTTCCTGTTTTTACCACAGAGGCTTAGGGTCGCTTGTCACTCTAATATCCACAACTGATATTAGAGGACAAATTTCAAGCAGTTCTGTAGAAGTTCAGTGTGTGGGCAGGAGCTATGGACTAATTAAGGAGGTATCCTAACAATCATTGGCATTTAACTGACCTACAGAGCGTAGGCAGTAATAGAATGGCTCACAAAAGCAGACTTTAATTTTTTACTTTGCTTTCCAAGTGCATAATTCCTTTAATCTTTCACTACTTGTAGGGTTTTTTGTTAATTAAATGGAATCTCTGCAGGCTCGGTGATTCACATTTCAGGACAAGTATGTGTACAGGGGGAAAGTTGGCATAGGTCTCACTGGGCAACCAGAGGTTTAAAGTGGTTCTTTCAAGGTTATTTTGTAAATGAATGTGTGTTTCTTGGCAGTCAGCCACATAGAATCTTCCCTTCACTGTCTAAGAGATGGATTCCAGTTTATCAAGTAATTCCTGCTACAAGCATTAACTGTTTTTCTCTGTCATGACTGAGGACTCTCTGTCTGATGCTGACTAGTGTGGAAAGCTCTCCCTAGGGATGGGAGTGATCAATAGAAGTTAACAGAGGTGAAGGAAGCAGATATCAGATCTTTGTCTTCTGATTTAGCAAGTTGAATGTTTCTTGCTACACTGGAACTGAGTAAGGGGAGCAAAATCCTCTTTCCTGCAAGACTTCTCAAGGCAGATTTATGATATAAGAGTTCTGAAGAGCAATCACTATTTAACCTATTACCCTTATTCCCTTGCTACGTCTGTATTTTTTATGAGTAAGGCTTGTAACGGACAGGGCCAACTGGTTACTTCTGAGCAGAGTCTACAGAAGAGATATGGAAGAAGCATGGAAGCAATGGTTTCTGTGCTTGGAAGAATGGGACTAGGACCTGTATCACAAGGTGTGCTCTTTCTAGCACAGTTCCAGGTTTTCTCTTTATGGTTGTGCTGCTAGCTGTGTAGCTTCTTTCTTCTAATGTGCAGAAGAACCACCTGGTTAAGAGCAATCCTCATACAGCAGGAGGTGAGGGATATATAAGACCAGGAGAGGAAATGCTGCAGATCTTTGCAAAGAACAACACTTGAACTGGCTTTTAGAGGCCATTTATTATGACCTTACAGGTCTTTCCAACCTGAACAGTTCTCTGATTTCTGGTCTCATGCCGTTTCTCCACTAATCCTTGTGACAATCCTTCTTCCTTAAGCTGGAGAGGGTGACAGTGAGATATTTCTAACTGTTTGTTTGCTGGCTTTCCTAAATGCCTGTTCAGATTTCTAAATCCTCTAACTCTCAGGTTAAATGAAAAAACAGCAACTTCCTTTTCTCTTATTAGAACTCAGAAGTTTGAGAGAGCCATCAAGTGTTTTGTGTGGTAACACCTCTACTTCTGTAACATAACACACTTCCTGAGGTGTCACACAGCAAGTCAAAAAGACGCATTATTAAGGGTGGCTGTAGCACTGATGCTGTAAATCGGGGTGGGGGGAATCTCTTTGGCCTTCTGATGAGATGGTCGTAGTTTGGTGAGACAACTTTGGGGCTGGACTGCGGTGTGGCACCTCCTTTTGAGTAAGTAATGTTTCTTCCCCCCACTCATTTCATGTAGCTGTTCACTGTCCTGTCCATTCTAGTTTAAGATAAATGTGTTACGGTTTAGACACTTCAGTAAATTTTCCTTTAGGCATGTATGTACTTTTTCTTTAGAATTGTGTTCTTCTCTTTCAGAGTTGCTCTAAAATTTGTATAAAGGTGCACTGAGTAAAAGTAGTGTGATACCTGTTGGGTTTTTTTCTTTTGTTTTGTTGCCTGCTTACAGGCCCATATAGCGTTCTTTTGGGGTTAAATGGTTTATACTTGTTCTAAATGGAAAGTACCAAAATATCAAGGCTGAAAATACTAGGAGGATGCAGGTTTTTTGTAATATAAACATTTCTCAAGTCTGTAGTGTTGTAGCTAAAGGCAAATTGCCTCTTCCACCTCCCCAACCTCTTTCCTCTTTTTTTTTCAGAATTGCATTTGTTCTAAACCTGCTGAAATGCTTGTGTGCAGGAGAAAAGTGATCAATGTAAACTAAGATTTGGGTTAAAACTGACTTAAATCGGTAACTTGGGCATTTTATTTAAGTTTTCAAGTAGCTTGTTTCAGGTTGGATTCTGTAAAGCGAGAGTAGATTTAACAAGTTGAAGATAAACTATGATAAGTCATCCTTGAATTGAAGTAGGTGTCTTTGTAAGGGGCTTTGCACTTGGTAAATAAAATAAAATCTGATTTATTTGCTTAAGGCAAACAGGTTAAACAGGAGAGATTTTCCCTGATTTCAGTGGGTGTTCAGCTGGTGATTTTTTTTTCATTAAAATGCAATCCAACTTGCTTCAGAGTATCACAGGAATCGTCTGCTGCTTTAACTGGCAGGCACCTGGGATCTAGAAGGTGAAAGGAAACATAGTAGGTGACATCATAACAAACTCTTGCCAAACTGAGGTTAGAGGGAATTTCCATTTTCTTTGTAGATGGTATTAAAAGTTCTTATTTACAATGAGGGCAATTACAGTATCCAGCAGCCTTTTTCGTGCCAGTTCAAGGGATAGAAGGATGCTTAGCCATCTGTTCTGACGCACAGCTACGCAAAACCTGTGGGATGGAGAACCTCCTGTGACTGAAGAAAGCACTGTGTTGGGGAAGGCTTGTTCGTAGCTGAGAGAGGAGCTGAAGGACCATGCTTGGTATGAGGCACAGAAATGCACAAGTGTGCCTGTAGAAGAGAGGGAGGTGAGAAACAAAAAACTCTTTGCTATAAACCTTTTGCTTTCCTTAGCCACAGAACTCTTGCAATAAATTTTGAAGCCAGCACGTGTGACAAACATGGTTTTAATTACTTGATGCCAGTAACCGTGGCAGGAAATGGTGCTGATTCTGGAAGCAGTAAAAAAGCAGCAGGTTCCCCTGCTAAAACTTATCTTTAAAGAGGATTTGCCTCCTTTTTTCATGCCATCAGAACTCTGCTTGACGTCACCTGGCCCTCCACACACAGTCTGGCTGAGAGGACACTTTCTGACCTCCAACAAAAACAAATGGAAATGCAGAAAGCTTGCATCTGGCCTGTTACCTCATCCTCAGCCACCTGGGCTGCTTGAGTCGTCATGGCAGTCCCGGTGCCTTTTTGCTTGCTA
>JAVSBS010021692.1:0-11022 GCA_033124195.1 Coracias cyanogaster
CAGCAAGAGTTACTTAGATCTGAATTGTACACAGACTTTCTCAGGCTGAAGATAATGTGTGATTTTAAGCTAATTCAATACCTGTTTATTTACATCACCTTTGTTCTTGGAATTGCACATTTATGCATTATATTAACATTTCATGTGCTGCACACTACATTTTATGGTGACACTAAAAATTAAATCTTACTACACTCAGCTCTGGATCAGACAACAAAGAAAAGTGTTAGAGAAGCATTCTTAAAATGCTCCATCACCAAGCAGCAAGATGAAGAGCTCCCTTTTTTTTTTGGTAAATGTGTTTATAAAATATTTCTAACTTTCACTGTTTGCCACATTAATTTTGTATTTAGATTAAAAATTTAAACCAAAACAAATATTTTAAAATAAATGACATTTGCGGAGTGCTTGAAAGGTGCCACTTGACAGCATGCTGTTCACTTGTTGAATATGTAGCCATCTGGGCTTATCCTTATTCCTTCCTTGAAGGAATGTGGAGCTGGGGGACACGAAGGCTGGGGTCATGAGGTGGGACAGCAAGAGAGGGATCCCTTCAGTCAGTAAATAGTTGTGACTGAGGAAGGCTGGAAAGACACTGAGTGACAGAGTTCCTTCCACGGTGTGCAGCAGCAGGAAGGGCTGCAAAACCACAACATGGCAGCAGGTATTCCAGATCAAAAGCATTACCCAGCCTCCACCCTCACTTCTTACTCACTCACCAAGAAACCATATTCAACACAACCCTGAAACTTCCCAAAGAAAGAAACAATGTGTGTTCTCTTGAACCTGAAACTATGCATTAACCATAGTGCATTTGAAATATTACAGGCTATCTTGGATCCCTACCATCTGGATGATGAAAAGCATGAACATTTCTTTGGCCCTAGAGAACTGTAACCACATTTCTGTCCCAGATGAGTGAAAGCCCAGGGGTTCTAGTCTGAAAGTGTCCTGATCTTTTTCCAGGGGGAATGAAAAATATTTAGTTTTGGTTGTCAGGTACAGAGTTTTCAGTGTTTTTCATGTAGCTGCAGTTTAATGAATTTCTTGCTTTGTCTTTGTCTTTGTCTTCATTTCTTTCCGTTATAACATATAGTTGTCTGCTCTTAGAATGGTGTCATACTTACAATGCATGGTTGATAATTAAAGGATCTTAGCCTCTATGAAAGGTCAGAGGAGGTTTCCTGTGATCCTGTCACTGCATAGTCAGAACTTGAGTAAACTCCTCCATTGCATCTATTTCCAGTGTTGCTGCCCTAAAGTTATATGCTGGCCCCAGGTTTGTTCAGAACATTCATCGTGAAGAGACGTGTTTCTTTAAATCTGAACCTGCTGTGCCTCATCAAGTAATTTGTGTTTCATCGCACGATACTGGTACCTATCAGACAACTAACAGCTGAAGTGTCTTGTAGGAGTGGGTAACAATATCACTGTCTGCACATCCAGTTCCTGGGGGTTTTGAAATTGTACTAATATTTTCTCTTCTCCAGGAGAGATGGTCTAACCTTGTGAACTCTGCAAGTCTAAATGGACAAGTGCTTTCACTTACTACAGGTTTGCCAACTTTACAGGGAGCCCAGGTGTCTGTGGTGCAAGCAGGAAAATAATCCTGATGCAATAGGAGAAAAAATTACCCTAGCCACAATGAACCACGTAGCAATTACTAAGCTGTTTTCCAAATGAGATTTCTGAAATGCTTCTAGGTTTCTCCTATGTAAGGCTATGTCATTTCATATAATGCTGCCAGTTCCTTATTTTCCCTTTTTATCCTTGAAGAGAGATTGTTCACAAGGATTACTCTACTTTATTGTCCAGAAATATCAGCTATGATTAATACTCTGCCTTGGATTGTACATTATATTTTCCCTTTGGGGCATGAAGTACAGTGTCCTTTCATACACTTTTCGTCCTGACAAACAGGTTCAGCTATATTGTGTTTACACAAGGACATATTTTCTGATGTCTACTGTCGGCGTGCATTATCAGATTGGAATTCAGTATCTAGGGCTTGAGATAAATCCAAGCAAAGCGATATATGCCTATATGACTACTGAAAACTGGAATTTTAGGAACTGTGTTACATTATCCTGGTTTGCAGCTCACTACAAAGTACAAACAAAACATGAACCAAATAAAATCATTGTCTGAGTTCACATGATATATAGCAGACTGTTAAAGAAGGAAGCAAGTAAGTACTTTGCATTCAGTGAATTAAACACAAAGACATAACAGTATTTTAACTCAGCATTAAAAAGAATATTTTTATACTGAAGACATAAAGACACTAACAAACTGAGATAATTCTTCCTTCAACAGTGGATACTCCTTGCTAAATCAAGCACTGCTTTCTCTTTCATTTTCTGACTGTATAAAATACCTTCTCACCAAATGACGCAATGTGTATGAAAGTGAAGACTGAAGAAGTTGCTGAGACTTTAATTCTGCCAAGAATGAAGTTGTTTTAGGGATGAAGGTATTTGAAGTGAGGAGAGATAAAAAAAAAGAGAGACAGAAAGAGAGGAAGGGAGGAGGGAAATAAATAAGAGAGAAAGAGAGGAAGAAAGAAAAGAAGAAAGGAAGAAAGAGAGGAAAGAAGAGAAAAGGAGAGGAGAGGAGGGGAGGGGAGGGGAGGGGAGGCCGCGGCGAGGGGGAGCGAGGAGGGGAGCCCGCTCTCACCATCTGGCCGCAGGGACGGACGGACGGACGGACACCGCTCCGGGACGAGTCCTTCGGCCCCGCCGCTACTAACGGCCCGGCCCGCCTCGCGGAGGCGGCTGCACGCAACGTCCAATGAGCGAGCCGTACGTGGCGTTGAGCCCGCCCCTTGCCCTTAGGCCGGGCCAATGGCGCTCGGCGACTTCGTGATGTCAGCGGGAGCGCGGTGGCCGCTCCGCCTGCTGGGCGCACAAACACGCGGCGGCGGTTTCCTGGCAACGGGGCGCGCGCGGCGGCCGTTGGGGGCGCGCGACGAAGCCGTCTCTTGCCGTTACCGTCCGGTCCCGTCCGGCCCCCCTCAGCCCAGCCGCGGGGAGCGGCGGGAAACGCGGTGAGGAACCGGCACCCGCCTGCGCCAGGCCCTCCAGCCGGGAGGAAGCGGCCGGGCCGCCCCCAGGCCTGAGCAGGGCAGCTCCGGGGCGCCTGCTGAGCGGCCTCGGCTCCTGCCCTCCGGCTGCGTGCGGGCTGCTTGCCGCTGCCAGGCTGCGAGTGACGCGGGGCCGGCCCACCCTGCGCGTCTGCGTTCGGCTGCACCAATCTGGGAAGCTCTTTCACTTCTTACCTTAGTAGTAACAGTGCTGGCTCCCAAATAGACCAGGTAAGTCTTGACAGTTACCTGAACACTTGGTGGCTTAGTTGCAAGCCGAGTGTTTTCTACCCATTTCTTGTTCATTGTGCACCAGCACTGGTGCAGGAGAATGTGTGCATATGTGTATGTGCATGGGAGACGTTTTTTTTTTGCCAACATTTCACAGAAATACATTAAGTGGGAAAACTGATCTAAACAGATAAAAAAAGATCTTAAAACGAAGTAGTGAAGGCCGAGTCTTCCTGGTTGAGATGCTGTGAGACAAAGACAGTAGTAAGTGTTTAGCACATCTGTTGTATCCCAGAGTTCTTCATTTGAGAGCTGTGAAACCCATGTATATAAACATAAACTGAACCTGAAATCAAGTTTTATTTGGCTTGCGGAGACAAGTGATCAGGCAGGCAGCAGGAGGTCAGCATGCAGGTTAGCTCAGGAGGAGCCATTAGTAGGTGGTGTCTCATGAATGGCTGTCCTTCGCTAGCAGTTTGTTCATTTATTCTCTAGGATGCCTCCTCTTTGCTGACCTTCCTTTTTTTTTAACTCCAAAATGCAATTCCACTTTGAATTGAAAAGAGGAAAGGGGTCATGGAACGGGACGATGAAAAGTTAAATTTTGAATCTGCTGTACAGTGGTTCCTTCATCATAGGATAGTGTGATGTTCTTGCCAAAACAACATGCATAAAACAACCCAGGAAAGGGAAGTGTCATCTGGTTTTACAGCCAAGCCCTTGGTCCATTTGGTTCAGGTTTATGGATCTGCAGGAATACAGGCTGGTGTCCAAGATGAAGCTGCAGTTTTAAAGTATGAGTTCAAGCTGAAAATAAGGGGAGCATTTGTAAACTTATGTTTCAGATAAAGTTTTAGCCAAGCAACTTGGAGTTGGCTGTGTTGAGCTTTGGTGGGAGTGCATTGACTTGATAGAAGATGCTGCACTAATTTATTAGTCTCATAACCAGTCTTGGTTTCACATTTGTCAAAATGAAAACACTGTTCTGATAAGACAGTGGATCATATTGCTGAGCTGAACCCTCATTTGGGCCTGACTGGGGAGTAGGGAGTTCATTGTACTGGACAGCAGAAACCCCTTTCCCACCAGCCCTTCCATGGTTGTCTCCCATCCAAACAGCAGCGCGGCCTCCTGCCCAGAGCTACGTGCCAAGGACCTCGGTAGTGAGAGAGCATTGCTAGGCTTTTCAGCATAGCTAATGTAGCTCTTTCCTAAATTTTATGAAGAGAACCACAAATTGGTTATTTGTCATTTCTATCAAAACAAGAGCAGGCTGAGAAGCAGCCATTACTAGTGGAGAACTGCTTGAATTCATAAATGGTGATCTCAGAGGAGAAAAAATCCCAGCTGACCAAACACTTCTCTCCAGAAAAAAACCCAAACAAACAAACCAACAAAAATAGCCCTCAAATGACTCTCCTAGTAAATCAAGAGAAGTCAAATGGAACAACGAGTTTTTGGGGGAGTGAGGGAAACATTTCATATTGGATTCCATGATCAAATGATTATTATTTAATCACTTAAGTTTTTTTCATTTGTTACAAGACAGGCTACCTGTGATATTAAGCTAAGGATTCCAGTTAAGAAAAAAAGAGTAGTATTATTATTATTGCCAAGAAAAATTTCCAGAAAAACCCTTAAGCAGGTTGGAGAGGTTTTCATTTAGATGCACATTCCCAGTGCAGTTTTAAAGTCAAGAGTACATGCTTATCTTAAAGTTCTTAAGTCATTGATTATGGATACTGTAGACTCAAATAATTGCTTGGTTAGTGATTTATATAGTAATCAAAGGGAAGTTATGTTGTTGGTTTGAGGTAGAATTGAACTTCAGATCTGTCAGCAAGTAAAGGTTATTTCTGATTCCCTACTCTGCTTTTTAAATTCACTTCATTTGAGATCATATTCAGATGGACTTTGAGTGGGACAACAAAGGGGTTTTTGGATTTGGAATAGCTGTGCAAAAGCGACCTTTAGGGACATGAAAGAAATTAGTTGAATCTGACTGTAAAATATATATGGCTGGGGCTTCTTAGTTTTTGGTGTGTGTACTTTTCCATTAAAAAAATAAAACAAAAAAGGAAGCTTTAGTTTAACCCATGTGGTCTGCCATGGGACTGTGGTGTGGAAAGGATTTCAAGGGAAAGATGATTTATTTTTGGCGTGTTAAAAATGAGTAGTAGATCAAAACTTCAAAGTCTTGGCAGTTTGCATTGTGAGGTATGAAGAAATGGCATTCCTTCATGCATGTTTAATGCAGTATTGCTATGTGCTAAATAGAAAAAATATCAATGGGATAAAATAAGTTTAATTATGTTTTTCCGCATTTGAAAGTCAATGGCATAACTATTGCTATCAAGATGGATCTATACAAAACGCTTTTGTTTTGCACATAATTGTCCATTCTGCTCTAATGAACTTTTGCCCTAAGTGAGGCAAATAACTGAAATTCCAGATAGCAGGTCTGGAGAGAAATAGCTGTTTAATACAATCTCCACTGCTTCATGTTTTAAGAAACCACTGGAATTAACAGCACTTGACTATCTGCCAGCGTAAAAAAATTCTGTGCAGTTTTAGCAATGCACCATTTCGGCAGCTGTGTTCATCGATGTCTCATAAAAAGTGTGCAGGAGGAAGAACCGTTTTATGCAGAGAGCCTCACAGGAGAGCTGTGCTCGGTGTTAGACTATTAATGTAATTTTTTTGTGGTAGAGGGTCTGGAGTGCTGTGAGGATGGGACAATAAGTTTGTGTTCTGTTCACAGATGCTGCCTGCTGCCCATGGCTTTCAGGGGCGTGAATGTGAAAAGACATATTGGACTTCAGCAACTCTCATCCTTAGCGTTAGCTGGCAGGACATTGCTGGGGCCAATGAAATCATGTAAATTCATTCTGGATGAAAGCACCAACGAAAGCACATTGATTTGTTCTGCTGTTAGACTGATTGAAAGTTTGGATTTAACTAGCGCTGCTGGACAGCTTCTTCATGAAACCATTCAGGCACAAAACAAGGAGTTTAAGACTGGGATGAGTACCCTCTTGTTTCTCGTTGGAGCGTGGAGCAATGCCGTAGTGGAGTGCCTCCAGCAGAACATTCCTGTTTCAGCTGTAGTATCTGTGATGTCTGAGGGCTTGAACTCTTGCTGTGAGAGAGTCCAGTGTCTTCAAATATCAATTCAAGATGTAAATAAAGAGCTGTGCTCTATCAGTGTTAAAAGCAAAACTTGCCAAATTGAGCGTGACGATCTTCTAAATCCTCAGATTTCCTTGTATTTTCAGAAAGAGGTTTCTGCACCAGAGGGAGTAATTCCAGTAAATTCTTATTTCCATCAGGAAGATGACTGTGATTTTAACAAGCGCCTGGTTTCACCTTTGACTGTCTTTGGTTCAGTAGCTTCTCTTGTCAAACCGGCGGCTGACAAAAGTATGTCTGTGATTTCTGGAAGGGGTGTTATCACAGCTGACTGTAACAAACAAAAGTTAACTCATAGCAGATACTTCAGCACTCTAAGAAAAAGCCATTTTTCAAGTCAGCAAGGTAATTTTCAGGGATATGTTTCAGGACTGTCAGCAGATCCATGTGAGTGTTACGGTTTGGGACACCTGGCAGTGGCTCTGAGCCATGGAAATCAGACTAGCGTGAAGCTGCTACAAAGCATTGTAGTGTATCAACAAGAGAGAGCAGAGTGCAGTGGTTCTTCCCAGTTTAATGTTGCCGAAGTTGTGACGTGCTGTTTACCAGGCCTGCCTGAAAGCTATTCTCGTGTCTCCCCAGGCTTTGTCACATTAGTAGCACCAGAACAAGCCACAGTTGTCAAACGCATTGAAGACAAACCCCTTCGGATTCTTCTAATGGATGGTGACCTAACTGAACAATATCGTCACTTAGGTTTTAATAGACCACGTAACATAAGGACCATATTGGAGCATGCTAACCTACGGGAAGGCCGAGCAGGAGACTTGTGGCTGAGCAGTATGTTAGATATTCTGATAAACTTTGACGTTAACTTGGTTTTGGTCAAAGGAAGTGTGTGTGAAAACTTAATGGAAAGATGCACAGCAAACAGTATATTGGTAATTGGTTCTGTGACTCGGGATGTGTTGTGCGCCTTCGGGGAGGCCACCAGCGCCCAGCCAGTGACATACCTCACCCAGCTGAACCCTGCTTGTGTGGGGAGCGGGGCCCAAGTGGAGCTGTGGAAGGCCCACGATGGGCGTGCAATGGATCTGGGTGAGCTTGTGCCAGTTGGGATAAAAGCGCAAGGAATTCCCTTGCTCACGGCTGTGCTTACCACTACTGTAGCCGCAAAGATGCAGCTCATTGAAGACCAGTTCTGGACTTTAATGTATCGACTCCATCATGCTGTAAATGACAAGAAGGTTTTTCTGGGTGGCGGTGCAGTGGAACTCTTGTGCCTGAGTCACATTCAGATGCTTGGAGAACAGCCTGTAGAGCCAGCAAATAAAAATGCTGTGAAAGAGTTTCCCAGTCCTTGGCTGGGAGCATCTGCAACAGAGCATAGATCAGTTGTGCTCCAGGCGCTAGCAAGCGGCTGGAAGCAGTACCTTTCGGTGGTTATGTGTAATGCTGCAGAAGCTGTATCAGAGTTGGAAGCATGTGCCGCAGTTGATCATCACCTCAAAAATGCAGCTGACTGTGGCTCTCCTTCAGCATATATATTGAAAGAGTTTAGAAGAGGTGATCTGCTCAGGGGTGGTTCCGGTCCCTTTGGTGGTCACGGGGAGCATTTCAAGGTTTATGATAATGTTACAGCCAAGACGGAGGCATGGCGGAGGGCTCTAGACTTGGTGCTACTAGTCCTTCAAGCAGATGCAGAAATTATCACAGGTCCTAAAAGGAACCAGCTGTTGAACTCATGCGTGTCAAGTGAATTTATGTTTTTATAGGACTTGCAGGCCTTATTTATAAAGTCCACGAATCAGCAGAAGTCCACGGGCAACCTACATTTCTTCATGGTTTATAAAGCAAACATTTAGATATGATTATAACTTCAGAGCGTAACAGCAAAAATCAGAATGTGACACAGCTACAAGGTGGATAAAATCTCCCATTTCTAGAAACAGGAGTTAAATAACAAACAAAAAGCAATCGTGGGCTTAACTCAAACCCCAGCCACGTATTTCTGACTAATGATACTGTCTGCATGGATAGATTAAGCCAGTCCAACTGAATTGACTTACTTAGCAGAGAAGATGTGCTGTTCTTTTTTTCATTCTAATGAGGAGCACCAGGCAGGTGGGTATGTGGCGAGTCCAGTTAGAGAAGAATTTGATGCCTTGGGTGTGCTCATATTCTGAACATGTGCTCTCTGTATAAGGTATTTGTGCTTGTGTTCTGTTTTATTTGCTTTATTTCTACATCACAAGTTGGATTTTTAGCTTCTTTCCTTCGGGCTTTTTCAGTTATTCTTGCAGAGAGGAAAATGTAGTATGTTTTAGCGGTTGGCTAAACACCAAAACAGATCTATTGTGATGATTGAAGCAATGCGTTTTTACTGTGTTTCAGCACTTGAAATTTGAACGCAGAGTCACGGAGAATGGGCACTTTGTTGTAAGAAAGAGGTGTGTAACTATGGAGATAAGTCTTCTGAATTCGGCATTCCGAATCGCAGTTAAAGTGAAGACACTTTGGCGTTATATCCCATTATCGCTGTCAGCAGATACCTGGCAGTATCTGGTATTTTCTACCTCCCTCATGCTCTCCGTATCTTTTTGCGTCCTTCGATGTCTTCATCCCCGTATCACATAACTTCAAAACCTCCACTGTGTTCTGCTAAAAACAGCCCTTTTTGAGTCTTACATACAGCTTACGGGTCTCTGTAGCTGGGAGTTCTCTTGAGACGTGGGATAGGCTCCGGAGGTTCTAACTTAACCTTAAGCATGAGATGGAATTGGGATCCTTAGAAACAGCTTTTGAGTGTTGAACTGCTCAGAAGCCCTAACTTCATTTTTATGAAGGAAAGAATCCATCTGAGTGCATTTTATCCTGGAGCTTTCTTCTACACTAGCATCAAATTCTACACTTGGCTACTTCATAGAGCTATTTACCCAAGTGGTTCACACTATGTGAATAATTAATTTATTCAGTAAATAAAGGAGGAAAAAAAAAGATACAGATAATTCAATTCCTCCTCAAATAGGGTTTAGATACATGTAGGTGTATATATGTGCGTGTGTATTAAAATAGTGCTATGCAGTATATTTTCAAAGGTTTCATTCAAACTTCTCATTGCTGATTTGCATGTTTTTATTTTTGTATTTCTACTCGCATGTAACTGGAAGGCTCTTAAGGAGGTTAAGGGAGTATATTAATAGCAGCTTCCTTTTCCAAATCTGAGAGAAAAACTTCTCTGTGTGTAGAAAGCTATGCTCCTAGTATTTAACCATCTCTGACCTGAAACTCTTTATTTTGATTTTCTAACAAACTCCAGAATTCAATGGGTTTTGGCAAAATCTCATCAGTACTATAAGGGGTTTATAATTTTCATTTGAAATAGTAGTTCCTAGCAGCATAGGGATCTAGTTATGTTAAAGTTTTGATCGTTCTGCCATTATATTCTCATTATTAATCTGTTGGCAATTAATGTTTAACTACTTGGCCACACTCTTGGTATACTAAGATATGAGAGAGAAAGAGTTTGGTAGAGCAAAAGAAGCAAAAGGAGCTAGTGGCTGTTAAGTAAGAAAGAAATGGAAACAGCATATAACTAAATATAAACAAAGTCTGCTGCTCTGCAAGTGTTTGCAGCTTGTGTTTGAGTTTATACTGTTTTTCTTGAACCTCCTGTACTGAGCATTGCATAACCCCGTTCCCAAGAAAAGATCCAATTGCACTTTATTTGAATAATGGAGTTAAGTGGATTATGGAAAAACTGCATACGTGAATTGTATCGAGGTGGTCCAAACATCTATTTATAGCTCAACACTGAAAGCTGACGCACCAAACGTTGAGAAAATCCAAAATGATTTAATTTTTCCAATCAGGCCTTTTAAAAGCACATAATGATATATTTAAGTATTGTGATGCAGAGGTTTTCTAAAAAGCTGTTAGACATTATATTTTGATTATTTAACACTTGCTTTTCTACAGGCCAGCAAAATGGAAAATTTTCTAAACTAGTTAGATATTGTGTCTTGGTTTACTTAAAATAATTTTGTTGATATGTGTAGAAGATGAGCACGCATGCTGTCCTCAAGGCATCTTTCTTCTGCAACACGAAATACAACTTGTGGCTTCCTCTGCTTCAAATCTCTCCGACTTCTTTGCCACACAGAACGGAGCTCCTGTGCCTGTCTGCCGTGGCTCTCCGTGCAGGGAATGGTTTCAGCAACTGCCGCGGGCAGAGGCTCCTCCTAAGCTACACAAAGACTGTTTGTGTGGAGTATGATGTGATGGAAGAGCTAAGCTTGTACATTTGACATGCCTGGGAAGTTGGGAAATGGCAGAGATTTTAGGGAAGGATTGTCCTAAGGAGTAGGCAGCATCCCACTCCCTGCTGAAGCTCCGTCCTAGTCAAATGCCTTGTTTCTTGCATCCCAGTATCAGTGTTCCCAGCTCACTCCTGTTTAGGGCTGATGCCATTTTATTTAAGGTTTACCTTTATAAGGCCAACTTTTTAGGCCTCTTCACTCCTTTGTGGTTTCCTGAAATGTAGCAGAGGTCTTCATTATAGCAACAAGACTAAATTCTGC
>JAVSBS010021692.1:11032-23073 GCA_033124195.1 Coracias cyanogaster
CTTTTAATGGAGCATTTTCAGGTCTATTACTCTAATGAGATTTCTATTTTGGAATCTTTCAGCATTATCTAAACACATGCATATGGAATATAAATATGCTTTATTTTGCACAGCGAATGCAAATGTGTGCAGACAAACTGGAGTGAAAGTAGTGCATAGAAGTCCATTTATAAAGCTGAATTAATTATTTACTGCAAAGCTGTAGGACCAAGACCCTTTTCTTTCAAGACTGTGCGTTGACCAAGTATGAACAGATCTGCAGTCTTAAAGGGCTTTTTCTTTGTAGAGAGCATTGCTCCAGTGGCCACAGGGATGATTTCAGCACAGTTGAAGGCAGAGGGAGAACAGCTCCGGTATGTGCACAGAGTAGGGACTGGGTTTGATCCCGAATGGTGGAAGAAAAGAACATGCTGCTCCATCGCTTTTGGCTTTCCCTGGGATTCAGTTTGTTTCGTTACGTACCTGAAAACTGCGTCATGTTGGCTGTTGTTTCCATTCTGAAAGATTCAGTGAGCACGTGTGGCTGGCCGCGTGTGCGCTCTGCAGATTCCGGACTGTGTATTCCACCATGCCCAGCAGAGCTGGAGCTCTGTCATGTGTTACAATAAACCTTGAGAACATAACCCGAGCTGGAATCCTCTGCAGGTACTTTGGCAAGTCCTTACAAATGCTTTCAGATACAGCAGGGACTAGACTGAGGTGTATAATTGGAGGATCAATGTCTGAGGTGCAACTGCACCTCGGTTCCTGGCAAGCACTCCCTTTCCCAGGCATGTAGCATGCATGGCAAGGTTGAGCAGAAGAGCAAAAATGGAGTTAAAAGTCACATATCTGAGTACTTTAGTGGCTTCTAAAAAGCCAGTTTTTCTTTGAAGGAAGTTTCAAGCTTTTGCTGCTTGAAGACATTGAAGACGTTATTTTACATGTAGTCACAGTGAAATGTCCCGCAGACCGGCTGACGTATGATCTTTGTGGGCTGTATGTTGACCACTGTGTTCACCATCTTCCTTGCATTAATGCCTTTGGCCTGAAAGCACTAAATCATAGAATTATTTAGGCTGGAAAAGCTCTTTCAGATCATCAGGTCCAGCCATTACATCAAATCCCCACAGAGGACATGACAGGGATCATGCTGAGCAGCCATGGAGCGGGATGGTAGATAACAGCTTGGTGGGTCAGCAGGGCCACACAGATGAACGATCAGTGAATTCATTAGTGCAGACAGAAACCCTGCGGAGTGGCTCTAGTAGAGTGCAGAGCAGTTCCTGAAATGGGGAGTGCACAGAAAACCTGTGGTGGTTGGGAGCAGGAGGGGAGGGAGTGACAGGGAGGGACAAGGGCAGTTTGGGAAAAAGGTGCTTCCCCGATTTGGGTGAGGAAATACTTCCCCATCTTCTTCCTCTGCATCAGCCCCCTGATAGCCCCGGGGAGTGGCTTCACACCACATCTAATCCAACCTCGGGTTCACCAGCAGCATCCCCAGCAGCCTTGTGTTCCCATGACGAGACGTTTGGGAGGAATCCTTGTGTGCTTTTCAGAGGGGTGGAAAGGAAAGCTGGGCCGTGATCGTGCATAGATGGTGTAAGAGCTCATGGGAAGGAGAGGAAACCAGGGCCTGTATTTGGTTTCTCTGCCTGGCAGAGATTCAAAACAAAAGTAAAAATGTGTTTAGATGGAAAGGAATTCTTTCCTTGGGGCCCAAGTGCTACTCCAAACAATAGGATTATTTTTTAATTGTTGCAAGAGTATAAAGACAGCATGCAGTTTTTATTTAGAAGTAATGGGAAGGTTGGTCCCTAGCTGTCTTTTATTTCGGCTCAAATCTGTAGGTTGGTGTTTAGTGTTGTTCACAACTTTTGTCCACTGTGTTGTGAGACCAAATATTTAAGCAGTGTTGCAGATTTGGAGACATGACTAAAAATAACACAGTTGAACTGATTTCTTTCCAAGGTGTAACCCGAGTCACTGCTTTCACTGACTAAACTTCAAAACAAAGCCCAACAACAGAACCCCCCTAGTTGTTAGTACAGGAGAGCCAAAATAACTCCAGGGAAGTTGCATAAAATAAATTTTGTTTATATATCTACATAGATATATATATTTTAGAGCAGGGGACAGTTTCTCAGCAAGATTAACCAGTAGTCTAGTCATACAATTCTGAACTAGGGCAGTTAATTTATTCACCTCCTGTTTATGTCAAGGAAAACCATCCAGATACCTCCTTTTTCAAAATAACTATCTATTATCCCTAAATCCTGATTTTGTCCAAGAACAGCATTGTTCAAAAAGAATCCCTCCAGTAAATTGAAAGGATTTATGTCTTGTTTAGGGTCTTAATTGCTGTTATTTCTTTTGCTGCTCCCTGCAGGTGCAGTTCTGTCCGTGGGTTGCAGCTCAAGGATACGCATATATCACACACATACTCTTTTAGGGGAAGCGGTCATGAGCGCAATTACACCTGTATAATTCTGGGTCGGTATAATGTCTTTGATTCCCTGCAGTGATGCAAATGAGTGTAGTGCACCTGCAGCAGTACAGATGTGTTGATTAGATCAGTTTATTTAACTGGCAAAGTCCTCTCATGTAACATTCCGGATCTTTGAGTATGCCTTGCTCAAGGTAAGGGCAGTCAGAGTTCAGTACCTCACTTCTTGCTGCCCTTCATCCCTCAGTTTATGTAAGGGATGTTTAAATGACCATCCCAAGCGTATCATTCAAGGTCTTCTGGTTCAAGGATGCTTGTTTTCTGGAGCCATTTAGCTGTCACAGTACGCTGACGCCTGCCAGGAGCCAGGAAGCTCAGATGTAATTGGCAGTAAGAGAGCTTTACTGGAAAAGAAGCCCAAATCTTTCTTTGTTTATCTGATGTACCAGGCAATTAACTGAAAAAAATATTTTATGTGTGACCCCAGCTATGCAATTATTCCTGCTTCTATTTTTGAAGTATTTGACATCTCGGAGCAGTGCTGTAAATAAGCTCAACGGAGTTGCCAAATGTCATCAGTAATTACTATACAAGGACTTGCTGTGGCTAATACGGGAACGGCTCTTGAATCTCAGCTCCAGTGATGGATGCTCAGGCCTGTTTCCTAACAGAGCTTGAGAAAGACCTCCAGCCTTCCAGATTCCTCTCACAACCATTCATAAGGCCAGTGGAACTGTGGAAGAAGAGAGGAGTTTCAAGGCCAGGAGAAGCTGGAGGAAATGTCTTAAAATGGATTGTTCCAGCAGCTCTTATTTGTTCAAGTCTGATCATTAAACAGACTTATTACAGTGCTGAAGAAAGGTTTTTCAAAATACAGGGGCTAAATCAAAAGTAGTGTCTTCTTTCTGTGCCAAGAGCTGCTGCTTTGATTAACTGTGTCTGCTTCCCTGTTAAATAGAACGTTAGACTTCCCTGCAATGTAGTACTTGGAATTTAACACATGGCTATGATGCAAAGAAGCATTATACAAATAAGCTGTTCCATTCCTAGCCCTCCCGCAAATGCTCACATCCATCTCGCAGCTAACAAATTAAAATAGGATTTGTTAGGAACTGGATTTTCTTTTAAAAGGCAAGTCAGGTTATTTTCTTTCTGTTTTATATGTTGCCATGAGCCACTACCACAAATTCAGGTCTTGAATGAGAATTTACAGATGCTTTTGCTGATGTGCATGTGGGACAAGATGTTATTTTGCTGATACGTTATTCTCAGGAGACTAGAGGGGAAGTAGGAATCATGCTTTGGTCATGAATTAATACAGGAACCAATCATTTTTTCATTAAAAATGCCAGTGAAGTTTCCATTGCTTTGGGGAGTTAAAATGCTTGGTCCCTAAGAAACAGATTATTGCAAAACCATGAGCGTCCTTCCTCACTCTTCTGAATACTGGAAATGGGTGTCTTTCCGAGTATTTCTTAGTGGAAAGAAATGTAAAATTGAGGACTGGAGGAGTGCAACCTTCATTACAAGCCACTCTTTCTTGGATGAACCTCTAATGAGCTCCAATAGCAATTAAGTACTTCATGATGACCTGGAAAAATTTGCTTCAGAGGTGCAGTAGGTTGAGCCATCCTTTCCACAGGAGAGTCTGATTGGGATTAAGAGTGCAGCATCCCTAGCAGTTAAAGGATGTCTGCCACAGGGAACATCACCTGGGGAGAATGGTCGGCTTTGGAGACAGTCATAACCAGCACTATTCATCTGTTTCTTACCTCTAAAACGGCAAACTCTGTAGAGAAGAAACTCTTCCCTTTGTTCATATAGTGTGTAACAAAATGCAGCCTTGGATGATGAATAGGAGTCAGAACTGTACTAATGAATGAACGTTTGATGTCATTTAAGATTTGGCTTTTTCATCTTGAAAGACATTTCATTGATTTGCAAACCTGATGGAATTTGTCTAAATGCCTCCTGCATTGCTTGGCTGTACAGAATTCTCACAAATCTGGACTCTGTAAGGATAAGATCTAGAGCAGGGTAGCAGTGAACGTTGACAATGAACACAGTAGCTCTTTCTTGGAATATAGGGTGAAGATTAAACCACAGCAGTTAGTGTGCCAAGTAGAGCTGCTGGTAGTCATACAACGTACAGTGCAAACTCAGTAGAGCAGAACGGTTCGTCTGCATCCAAACTGGCGTACACTGGGAGGGAGCAAACGTCTTCTTTTTAACACTCTGGAAACGAAGTGAGACTGTGGTATACGTGTGGGGTTTTGCTGATACGATACAGTGCTGGGTCAGGCACATTTGACAGCAATAGTTTTCACATTGCAAGCAAAAAATGAGCAGACTTCATTGCTGCAGCTTTGAGGACAGTCCTTACCTCTTCTGTTTGGTTTTGTTGGGGGTTTTTTTTTCGGTTGTTTTTAAGTGGAAATTTAAATTTCTCCTTTAGAATTATTATTTCATCTGTGTCTGGCTCTTCCCCTGCTCTGTTTGCTCTTGAGTCCCCAAAATTAGGAAGAGTAATGTTCTTATTTGCAGTGCAGTAGGAAAGAATAACTTGACTTTCTAAAATGTAATAAACAGTGCAAGTCCTGGAACAAGTACAGAACCTTCAGACAAGGTGAAAGCCCCCAGAAGAATACCTCTATTCAAAATGTCTGTGGATGTCTGCAACTACTGCCAGGAGCTTAAGTCTTGTTCTTTTCCTTTCCAAACATGTGTATTAGTTTTTTCTTTCAAAATACGTACTGTATCCTTGAACTCTTCCATGTTTCTAGTCAAAGAAGGTAGTATTTCCTTTAGACTAGCTGATTCATACATAAAATCCATGAGACATTATTTTGGTCACAGTTGTTTCCCTCTTGTGATATTGGATGGAAAACAGTCTTTCTGAAATCTTAAAGCTTTAAAAAACAGCAAATGTTTCTAACTACTGAGGGTTTTTACTGGGAGCTGTAAAAACAAAATGCTCTTAACTATGCTTCCTTCAGAATGGATTCATGCCCTGTTTTGCTTTCTCTTGTTTACAAATTCATTGCTTGCAGCAGGAATCCTAAATAGATGGAAACCTACCTGCTTTACTTTAAATATTTGTCTGAAAAAACCCCTAATTTCCTGAGGAGGAAATACACTTGGAGTTACCTGGCTTGACATTTCAGCAATTTCACTGGGGTGAAATCTGTTTCTGACTGAACTGATCCAGCTTTGTTTAAAATGTCACTTAACCTCTTCAGACCTGTATATGCTATACAGCAAATCTTCTCCTTGTATGGTCTGCGTTGTGCCGAGTTCTTCCTGTGGTGGGTTGTCATCCCCAGTTGGCCGGTTGTCAGCCCACTGGGGTGGCTCGATTTCCCAGAGCAGCCCGGCAGGCCAGGGTCTGGCCCAGTAAAGGGCTTCATTCAGTAAAATATTCTATGCTGTACCATTAATAATAATCAGATAAATAGTCTGATCAGCTCTCAGGCTCCATATCTATCTCTGAACCGTGGGACTATGAACTGTGTGAAAGGTTTATTTTGTGTAGGAAGCTCAGCTACAGATACTTCTCCATAATGCCTATAGGTTAAATAATGTAGAGAAAACCCTTACATCACACAACCTCTTCTGTTCCTGTGTCTCTAAATGCACACGGGATGACTTGCCTCACGTGCATGGCAGATCACAGTAATTTCTTCCTTAAGTATGAGCTTTGTCGTCATTTTGGGGTCAAACATGATGGAGTGAGGCTGGCTGTTGTGTCATGTGTCATCTGCTCCACCTAGGTGACACCCATCTGTTTGAACGTCACAAGCAGAGGCTGATTTTGTTGCTGTGCTGTTGCCAGCAGCCTAAGAAGGGTTCTTTGTGGCATCTATTTATTCCTTTTTATTTGCCTTGAAATCACTGCCAATTGCAGCCTGAGCCTCTCTGTGCAGTTTGTTGAGAACATCATCAGAAATCCCACTGAAATTTAACTTACTAGGAAGGAGTCCTAGATGGTCTAGGATTTATTCTTGGATTGCTTTCCCGTGTCACCATCTTTTGTTAGCTGGTATTTTTCTGTTCATTAATGGCAAGAGAGTCAAACAGCGTATCTTCTACAGTAGAGCGTGTCTCTACATGAGTAGCATTTTGTGTTAAAAATCTAGGCAAAAGATAATTCTTCCTAGGGCTCCAAAATGTGCATGGAAGGAAGGGATTAATATAAAGATGATAGCCTGGTCATCTGATCTAGCCTCTTAAATCCCTTTGGATGTGCCAGCCCCAGAAATTCATCCAGCTTATTTTCCTACAGTCCCCTCTGTATTTTGCATCTAACCAAGGCCTGTGAGAGTGACTGTAATAGACCAGCAAATGAACTCGGTTTTGAATCACATTTGAAATTGGCAGCAAAGTGAGGGACTTAAAGCCAAAACCCCACACTGTCCTCACATATGAAATATTTGGGATCAAGATCCCACTGTTTGCTTGTGAGAAGAACGAGGGCTACTTGTGATTCGCTGCAATCAATCAGACTTGCCAGTCTTGTAAAAGGAATGTCACTGAAAATGAAGCCAGTGTAGCCTTGTCAGTACCCACAATGGATGGGACTATCTCCCTGATGTCATCTGCTGTAATATATAAGCCAGGCTGTAGAATATCATGGGTCATTTTTTGGATGCTGTTGTTTTGGTTTTTTTTTTTATTAAGTTGATTACCAGAAATTGGCTACGGTTGATGTTTGGGATACCTGTGGGAGCCATGTGACCTTCTCAAATTACTGTGTTGTGGCTGAGGACCCCCCTGTACCCTCTAGGGAACTGCCTATAGGCTGTACAGAACTGCTCTGGGGCGGAGCCATTCTTCCCTTTCAGGGAGAAAATTTTCATTCCCGTTTTTCTAGTTATCCAGCACTGCTTATCTCCTATAAACCAAGTAAACCCACACCACATGCCTTGCCTCGAGGTAGGGCTTTAAAGGTTTGTTACTTCATTGTAATAATGAATTGCCTCGAGGAAGGTTTATTATTTCCTTGTAATAATGAATGTCTGCTCCTTGCCTCAACAGGTATGTTTGAGGCAGCAAACATCTGCCACACTACAGCAGACTAACCATAAATGGCAGTTCCTTAGGAGAGGTTTTGTAGTAGTTGCAGTTACAACAGATAATACCTTACATCAGACATAATTCTGAAGGTATTACCTATACCTCAAACTACACTTGGAGATGGATATGCTACATATGTTTGCAGGCTTCACATTAATCTGAAACAACTCGTTTCCACAAGAAACTGGATACAAGCAACAACTTGAAGCCCAAAACTGTTCTACTGTTATTATTGGTTTTTCTTCTCATTTTTAATCTTGCAATTAATATTAAAAGAAAAAAAGCAAAAGGCAAATACAGACCATCTGTGAAAAACAAAGACATTGTTAAAAGCTGCATCCATGAGGACCTCTGGGCAAAGCACCAAAACACAACTAAGCATTTGGCCAGCATGATACAATTATAAATTAAACATCTCTAAATAAAACAAATTCCAAGTTGAAAAGAAAAATAAAAATCCCATCAGTCTTCTGCTTATTTCTTTGTGGTAGAGGATCATATTAATCTCAGTTTTAGAAAATACCATCTCTCCTCCCGCATACTGCGAGGTCTGTGGTGTCTGCATGCTCTGTACAGGTGGGGTTTCTTGGAGGCAGCACCTCATCAGTTATTGCTCAAGTCTATATTTTCATCAAAAGAGACTGAAATCAGGAGGATTTAGAGCAAGTCTGGAGCTTACTGACTTTTAAAAGAGATACTACATAATGGCATGTAATAGTATTCTATATTTAGGACCTAAAAATGTGCCTCCTGTTCTGGAAAATGGTATATTCAGTTCATATCAACAGGATTCTTTTAAATAAATGGTCATTGACAATGATATGTTGAGACATAATCTTTTTACACTTAAACTAGAACACAATCTCAAATAGTTTCTCATTTCCTGTAGGTTTTTTTCTTACTTATATTCAAAGGAATTGGATTCTGCATTTAATGTTAGACTGAACCGTTAAGCCAAACTGGATCTGATGACTCTTGGGACGTGCTTGAGGTAAATACTCCTTCAGGAAAGTCATCTCAAGTATTTGTAATAAAACAACTTCTGTTATCGTTTACTGCAAGAGTAACAAATGGAAACATAGTTACTGAAAAAGAACTTAAATTTTGTAAATAAATTAAATGGATGCTGACACAATGTTTCAGATTATCGCTGAACGTTTTTTTCATGTCAACAAGATGTATTTTTAAATTTGCTACACATACATCTGTCTTTCACAGGATAGTTTTAGCGGTCGGATCCACATGTTAAATAGATCTGTCTTCTCCATTGAAACCAGAAGTATTTGTTAGAATTGAAGATGACTATAATAAAACAAAATTCTTCAGAATAAAATTTCTTCATGTAGATCAGATTAATCGTGAGACTGAATAAATGGATTACTTTATCATGGAGATTTGAAAATAGCTGCAAGAAAATCATTTGGCCACTCAGGTAGAAAATAGTCCACCAACAGTAAACAGTTTTTGGAACCTTCATAATGAAAAAAACATAAAATATATCTCGTCCTCATAAAGATAATCCTAAGTGTATAATCAGTTACTGAGATGTTTTGAGTAGGAAAACTGAATTTTGTGCTTTGAAGAGGAGCAGATACCACTGGCTTTTCAGGGAAGGTTCATCAGGTGAGTTTTCTGTGGACGCTCAAACTCTAAATAAAGGTGTCCCTCATAAACACAAGTACTGTAACAAATATAAAAATTCAAGCGTTTGTGCTTGCTGATTAGATGTTTTGTTTTTCCCTTATGACATCATAGAACTAGAGGCCACATATTTCATTGTGAATGTCTGTACTTGGTTTTGGAACTTTAACCCTAATTCTTCCTTAGATTTTTCAATACCTGTGAAGGGATATGATTTAATTTTGGAATTCTGTCTGATGGACGTTGTAAGCTTTAATTTGCTCATAATAGTCTTTGTTTCTGATTGTAAGTCAGTGAACGGAAATTTCCTCTATTTCATGGTGACTAGAGAATCTGCTTTCTTTTTCTTCCCTTCTCATTTTTAAAAAAAAGCTGCAACATTTATAACAGTTTATTACTGCTCACTTTCTTCATCTCCATAGTCTCCTCAAACTTCTCAGCTCTTCCTTTGTTCCCTAGGTGTGTTAAATCAGCACGTCCTAGCACCACTGTCATCTGGGCTGTGCTTTCTGGCTCCCTACCACCTGAAAAACTATTCTCTGGACAAACTGGATTCTGGAGTAAGTCTTCTGTGCGCCTCATGGGATGAGATGAAAAGCAGCAGCCCAGAGCTGTTGTGCTTAGTCAACTTAAAATGACAGCTGCTGTTAATAACGATTCAAACTTGTTAACACTAATTGCATTGGTGATTCTTATGAAATAAATGCCTGTGTGTTTACTGGTTATTTACTTGAAGTAACGTATAGACTATCAAGCAGCCAACAACAGCAGCAGCCAGAAAAAGACTTATGAATCCAACTAACTTCCCCTGCTTTCAAGTCTTCAGAGACTGTTTATTGAGATTGTTCACTCTTCAGCGAATAAGAAATGCTGAGTAAAAGGATATTACGCACATTGGCTGACATTTGCAGTGGACTAGCTAATTCTTGTTGCTTTGTGTGTGTGCTGCTGTGTGTATGCGCACATGTGCCTGGTATTGTCAGCGAGCTCCCGACCCACTCCCCTCTGCTCCCAGCAGGCTGCCGCGAGACTGGATTTTGGGGTTACGTAAGAGACAATCCAGGAAAAAATGCCGAACTATTTGGAATTTGCCCTCAGCACTAACCTCTTTCCTCCATTGTGTCATATGCTTTAAAAAAAACTTTCTGTTTTTGTTTTGTGGAGTGCCGGGTTGTGTCTCCTCTGAAAAAGTGATGTTTGTCTGTGTTGGGGAGGGAAATGGGTGTACCAAAAGACTTTTGCTTGTTTCTGCTTTCCATGGGCTGTGTCTGTGGTCAAAAATCTTGTCTTTCCATAACAATTGGGAATTGAAGCTTAACAGCGGCAAGAGTGTGCCAAAGGGAGATTAAAAAAAGAGAGCTGTTAGGGCTGTATCTTTACCTGAACCTACAGAGAGGTACAACTGGCATGCAGACAGCGGCCGCATCCTGGGAAAGGGCCAGCAACAGGTATTATGTCTAAGAACAGTTATTCTTCTCTCTGACAAATTACTTGCCTTAAAAAGTAATGCTGTGAGGTTATACTTTATGGCCAGTGAAGGTGGAGTCTTTTCTAACGAGAACAGATCGATGTGAAAATCACAAAACCTGTTCCAGAGAGAAAGGATGTCTCATGCATTTCCACATGAACACCACTTGTTTGTTTATGGGTCCCTCCTCTGAGTTGTGCTCATTCTGACTTCTGCTGTACGTTCCTAGACATTTGTAAGGATTTTTAAACACCAAAAGCACGCTCTAGTAGAAGTTTCTTGTACTGGCCTGGAACAGTAACTGTGTTGCTTTATTGCACATGATTTTTCTCTTGCAGCCTGGAACCTTAATCCCGATTCCATTGAGGTTTCATAGCAAAGGTCTTACTGATACTTGTTATTTTAACTTAAAGGCAGTTGGGCTCAGACCTCTGTGTCCTGTGCTTTGTAGTGTATTGAAGGTAGTGCTTTTAAGAGTGGGAAATAACCATTCTGAGTTTGATCTTCTGCAGGTTGAAGTCAGTGACAGTTAACTACAGCAGAGCAGGAATTGCGGCTAAATTACTCCCAGTACCACCACTTTTCATATGCTGAGATCAATAGATGAAATTCAGACATGAGGTAAGCAAATGCAGCTCCTTTGTTTATACTCATTTGTACCACATCTGAATTCTGGCCAATTCCATCTAGTCTACCAAGCTAATTGCTTACAGTCTGTTCCAGTCTTTTTCATCTCATTGGTTACAGCATGATTTGCCTTTCTTGCATGTAACCATCCTGGGAAAAAAGACTTACGTCTGAGAGGTAATGTGATTGTGTTTTCAATTATCCCACATGGTAATAATCCAAACATCGTAATACAGGCTAATGTTTTTTTTTAAAGGCAGTACACAAAGTTGAGATAAAGAGATTGAAATAACAATAGTTAGAGAGCATTCAGTGCTGATCGATTTTATATGTGAATGGAAGAACAAAGGTAGCCTGCTTTACTAATTTTAACAACCAAAACTATTCACCTCTGTCACCTCCTAACATATGATGTAGTAACACACATGCTGCAGCTTTTCGCCTGGACCAGTAGGAATTTGGGGTTGTGTCTTGAGCGTGTGGCAGCTGAGAAGCATTTGTTCACCCCTTCATAAATTTCAGGCCCTCTTTTCAGAAAAATTACTTCCTTCTGCTAAGTACAATTGGTTAAAAAATAACTGGATAAAGCTACAAATTAGGCTGACTTTTCAGTGCAAATCACTTATCCGTATTTTTGCCACACCTTTACTCAGTTGTCCTTGCCACGTGTCCTAGACCCGAGCAGTTTCATGTGTGTGATGCATAGGGCTAGGATTTCTCGTGAGCACTAGCTGAGAACTCGGATATCTTAAAACCCGTGTCTACCGTGGCCAGTTGAAAGAGTCCAATAGATTTTTAAGGGATTTG
>JAVSBS010021692.1:23084-34990 GCA_033124195.1 Coracias cyanogaster
TCAAGGTTGTGAATTGACTCCAGTTTTAGAGTGCTCGGATGCTTTATTGGTGCTTAACCAAAAGAGTGTAGGAGATGTTGCCTGGGAATGAACTGTTGAAAAATGGTAGGTACAAGGGAAATACCCTAAAATATTAATTCCTCTAGAAAGTTATGCTCAGGGTATTGAAGGTAAAAGTGCAAGGAAAAGTGACAGAAAAGGTTTGATGTAAAGAGGCTCGTCATCAATCTAACATCTCCAGTGAAGTGAATTTAATTGCAGTCATCCCCTAAACTTGAACACAGTCTTAAATAGAGCTCCCAAATAGGTCCGGTTGACTTGCTGAGACACAAATTGTGTGTATCTGCCAGTCATGTGTCACTGGCTGGGCTGCATTAAACGTGGAATCAAGTTAGTTCAAAATAATAGTTGAACTAATTGTTTAATATAATCACAGATTTTATTAGATGATTAACCCAAGTTCATGTTTGTTCTAGGCTCTGGGGAAAACATGCATTGGCAGTAATTCATTCCTTATATTGCATTTTCCACTTCTTCCCATGTGTGCCTCTTCCTGCTCTCCTACTCCTAGCTCCTGGGAGCTTTGTTAGGATACCTGTAACAGTCTCATCTGCTTGCCCTCATGGAGTATGGAGACTTCTAGAAATCAGACAAAAGCACACACTGTTAGATGCAGCAATATATAAAAAGGGTTAGCTCTAGTGCTTGTAGAAAAAAGCCTTTCTGACTTTCCTAGCCAAATGTTTTTGGGCTATACACTGCAGGTTCATGGGTTTTTTTTACTGTCTAACACAGTAGGAAGTTTGCTCTTCCCCTTCTGGTGACTGTTGGGATGAGAAGACAGACTGTGTTCCTCCTCCCATGAATTTCAGAGTCTTTTGTTTGCTGAAGATCACAGTTCTCTGCTGCTCCATTCTCCATCCCATAGTCACAGCTGGGAAAAGTATTTATGCTCATCTGCATCTTTGTGGTGAAACTGGCCACTAGGAAAGTCCCCCATGTTCCCTGAAAATAACTATGCTCAATAATAAATTTGTGCATGAGATCGTATTCTTAATCTGAAAGTAAGTATCAGAGTTCTTTAGGTTTAAAAAACAAAAAAAAAGTCAAAAAAAGTAGTGATCAGTACGTACGGGAGAAAGGAAAACTATTGCTTGGCAACTAATAACGCCTTTTACTTTTCCTGGGGGCACTGCAAAAAGAAGGATGGAATAAGAAATTGTTCTTGAAAGTCATCTCCACAGGTAGCCCTTATAAAAATGAAGTAGTTGGCGTGGCATCAGTGTCATCTTACAGGACCTGTAATGGTAGGGACTGTGACAAGGCACCTATTTAGTGAAAACACATATTGCAGGAATTCTGTTCAGCCCAAGCTGAAGTAATCTGATACAGGGCCATAAAGGCTCTTGTGTATTTTTCTTGGGAGCGTGCAAGTGCCGCAGGTAAAAATACTGCTGTACCTTCACCTAATTGTCATCTGTGTGCACTGAAAATAAAATCCAGAGGTGACTGCCAAAGACATCAGTGGAGAGGTGCTATTTGAGGGGTGGGAGTAAAAAGCAACGTTAACATAAATTCCAGCCAAATAGGTGAGGTAGCCTGGGGATGTATCCTGTGCACATCCTACTCTTTCCGCACTCTCCTATGCAGGGAGACTTTTGTAGACCTGTGAACTCTGCATTTAGCCTTTTCCTTTGCACGGTAGATCCCTTGCCTTCCCCACTTTGAGGAACACCATTGTGGTGGCTTCAGAGAGGCCAAGGAAGACAATGGGAAGTAAAAACCTAAAAGGAATTATTTAATCACTTTCTCCTTTCTTATATTCAAATCATTCCAGAGCAACTTTTCTTCTTACGTCAGCACAAACAAGAAAGGATGTTGGCTCTGAAATTTTAAAGTGCTACTTAATACCACCCCAGTTTGGCCACTCTGCAGAAGTGACTGCCACCACCCTCCCAGGTCTTGTCTGGACAAACAGAGAGCTTGCCCTCGCTGCGTGATGAAGAGCTGCCCCCAGCTGCTGCCACCCACAAGCACACGCTCTGGCAGACAGAAGCCTCCCAAGGGATCCGTTTCATCTGCGCAGCTGAATACAGATTGTGGCTGTTTTGCACAAAGCTCCCCAGATGACAGATTACATCTTCCGTTCTCCGAGCCCACACAGATGGTGCGAGTGACTAACTGAAGCCTCGATCCTGCGCAGCCTACACACTGATGTCATCAGCAAAGGCTAATACCTCTGAGGTGAGTCTTCTTATTTGTTTGTATTCCAGCAACCACAGTGGGAAGTGCAACAATGAGGAAGAAATTAAGAAAAGAAAAGCCTAACTTTGTATTCGGAGCAACTGACATAAAATGTGAAGTGTAACCCAGTGAAGGGAATCATCAATATTACTTTGTCTTTTTGAAATAAACGAATCATTAGATGACAAAGCCTGTAAATTGATTCATAAACTGTCATTTTAATATCAAAACACTGACATTATTCTGTCTGAAAAATTGCAATTCAATTATGAGTGGAAATAACAGCTAAAATCCAGCATTCATCTTGTCCAGGGTAATTTCTACAAAATAGGTCAATTCTACAGGTCAATTCTACAGAATAGACTTCTGAGCACTCAGTTGTACACATCCTTATTATACGCACAAACATATGCACTAAAAATGGTAGCCAGCCACCTTAATTTCATTTAATTAATATAATTAATTGCCGTGAATTTGACTCACTGGTCTTTGAGGAAGAAGATTTTGTCATTATTTGGCCACTGAGTTTTTTGTTGTTTTTACAAGTTACTGGTTGACTTCAGTGAAATGACTCAAGGTGTGTGATTAGTCAGAATGAAAGCCCTTAATATTCATGGCAAAGTTAAAGTTAGCCACGTATATTTTTGTTATTTTTCCCCACAGTGAAGCGCTCCTAGATGATGTATGAGTTTGTGATTGGCTGCAGTTGCTGAGGTAATTTATGCAATAGTATCTTCTTTAAAGAAGAATGAAGAGTTTTGTAGTAAGAGTTTCGTGATAAGAGCTGCGCAAGCTTTAAAAATGGTTTCATTTTTCAACCTTTTTGTCAGAAAGGAATTCATGTGAGCTTGAAACCGATCAGTTAAAATTTCATTGAGTTCCACGAAATTTTAGAGGAAGCCTTGTGACTGATTTTGTTATAACCATTGAACTTGCCCAGATGCTTCAGAGTAGCCTCCATTAGAACTTCTATACCGAAGGGCTGGAGAATAGTTGAAAGGGAGGTCCCAAGAAGGGCAAAACAGCCTCGCTTGTCCTTTGCCCCCTCCTTCATGTTCTGGGGACAGTGGGGCCTGAAGTGATGGGACAGTGTGGGACAGGGTCAGGTCCCCTGGGCTGGTTTGTACCAGGAAGCAAGGGCCTGAGGGGTGGCCTGCAGAGCATGGCTCCCAGCAGCTGCCTGGAGATTGTCCAGTGCTACCTGTCCTATATAGACAGGCGTGCCAGCTTGATGGGCAATCTGATGGGACTGGAGGCTACCACCCTGCCAGGAGAGTGAAATGGGGAGCTGGGAACTGTCGTGAGGAGGGAATGTGCTAGGGGAAAGGAAAATGAAAAAATCTATGGAAAAAACAAGCTATAGGGTTATGGAGGTTGGCTGGAGAAATGAGAATATGGGCTTCAAGAAAGGAGGCAGGGATTAAGAAGTGGGAAAAGGAAACCCAGTGATGGAGCACGTGGCTAGGACCCACAGTGGGATACAAAGGGAAAGTAGTCCAGAGGACAGAGCTTGGCATGAGTAGCTGAGGAAAGATTTAGAAACAGGCTAGAAACCTGTGCCTGACAGCAGGGGAAGGGAGAGGAACAGGGTGGGGACAAAGCATGAGGAGACCAGACAGGCTGGGGGTGGAGGGTGGGGCAGACAAAGAGAAAGGAAGATGAGTCTGTGCCTATTTCAGTGTCCTGGTTTTCACTCCTGGCTCAGATTACACAGCCTTTCCCTTTCTCTGCTGTCAGAAGACTGTGAAATCCACTGATAACCCCTACTACTGCCTCTCATCCTCATGGAGGGACAACCTTGTACTGTTAACGTGGCCTGTGGCAAAGCTGATGGGTCCAGCTTCATCTCCATCAGTTGATAGCCCCCTAAGAGCAAACATTCAGACTGCTAAATGGCACCTGCAATTCTTGCTTTTCACCCTAAAGTCTGTGTTGCTTGGAGTTTGCACCTTCAGCATTCTCTTCAAGGTACAGTGAGCTTTTTTTGCACGTTGTTGTAATGTTACAGGGGTCTGTGGAGAAAGTTTCTCAAAGGCCATCTGAAGTATGAAACGGCTGGAATTCATGGCTGCAGTGGAACAAGGCAGAGGGCAGTTGCTGGCCACTTTAATGTCAGAGGAAACCTCTTTAACGTTCGCTGGTGGTTCTTTGGCCAGGCAATGTGGCTTCTACAGAGGAAGTGAACATGCAACCAGTAAAGCATAAGCAGGTCCTTCTCCTACCACCTTCTGGATGACCTGCTGTCGTGTCTGTAAGCAGTGACATCTTTACGTAGATACTTGATTAGTGGTGAGAAGGCAAAATCCATTTGCACATCAATTTCCAATCAGTGGGATAAGGACTTTATAGCAACACAGAAACCCTTTTTGCTCTTCAGATTGCTTTCAAAGATGGGCATATTCTCACAAAATTTCCACCAAGCGGTTGGGAAGACTGCACTTCATAAAACTGCTGAGGGTGTACTAGTAGCTTTGTTTGTTTATTTATCTGAAGTGGTTAATGCAGGCATTCATTCTTTCATTTTTCTGAGGGGAAAATGAATGTAAATGACATGTAATGAATGTTGCTTTTGCATAGAAAAAGACAGATCACTGAGCAATGGACCCTCCTAGATGCTTGGAAGTTAATTCTTGCAGGTCAGGTTTGAGATAATAGCCTGGACAGTGTTGGGAAAGTAATTTTTTTTGGCAGATAACAAATTCAGTGTTGGCATGAGGACAGCAGATTAAGTACCACGAAGAAATGCGCTAAGCGTCTCGCCAAGAGACAAACGAGATTTCACAAGAGCCAGCTGGCTGCAGTTGCACTTACAGTACGTGTAGCTTCAGCTGTTGTAGGAGGTGTGGGTGCGTGTGCAGTCGTGGTAAACTTGAAGACGTACAGGAACGACTTCGCAGCTGCGGAAGGGGAGGGTTACAGAAAGTGTTTCACCTAAGCGGGGATGGATGCATTGGGGTGTGGTGGAGCAGTAATAACTGTATCCACCCCAGCACTAAATGCTGCCTCAAACTCATTTGGGATAGTTCTCCTGCCCTAGAACTACAGCCTAGTACAGCACAAGGGACTGCTTAATTCATTTGCACTTCTAATAGGGTTCCAGGGCCTATCTCTCAAATACTAGTGTGCTGATCTCCCGGACAGTAAACTATTTGCAAGAGGTTTAATGTGTTGACTGTGCTTCTGGAATTCTGTTAGTATTCTGCGTGTGATGCTTGGTCGGTGACCTGCTGCTACATGGTGTTATGCTCTGGGGAGCCCTTCAGTGGGGCCTAGGTTTGGGGATCCATAGAAACCAGCCTGAAACAAAGAGAAAACAAATGGGAGAGTTGTTGTGACACTCCTTCTGGAATACCATCAGTACAGATTGTTTCCGAGCGAGAGGGGTTTGGGTTTTTAAAAATTCTTGCTATTTTCTACCTACCAGCTAATATATTCCACAGAAATAATGCAGAGCAAGATTCAGTTGAACAACTGGTAGAAACTAAATACATGATGTAGTAAAATAACTTTTTTTCTTTGTAACGTCTCGCTGATCTCTTCTGTCCTTGCCCTTAAGTGATGAAAGCAGCATGATGTGGTAACTCCTGTTCCTTGGGAATAGTCTGTCTTTGCTATATTCCTCCATAAAATTGGTTTGGCCTTGTAGTATAACATACCAGTGAACGGAAAGAGCGTTTTCCTCACCTCCACCTATATTTTAATTTCCAGCTGCAGTTCCGTGAATAATTTACCATTCTCCAGAATTAGCCCACATGGAAGTTATGAATCTTATGACCCTTATAAGACAAGAACCTAATTTAAAAGAGGATAAAGCAACAGATTTTCCACTATTTCCTCATCACTTTCTAGGCAGTGTAGCACAGTAACAGAGAAAATTTTGACCCAGCGCATTTTGTACTGATGTGGAAATGTTTAGAGTGAAAATTGCTAGAATTGTTGCAAGTAGGAGGAGTGGACCAGATGATCTCCAGAGATGCCTTCCAACCTCAACTCTTCTGTGTTTATGTGAAGATCCGCTTCTTAAATGTTTGTTTGTACTCCGTTCAAATGGGTTAATGGGTTTCTTAAATGACCACAACAAGAACAACAGACATCAGCTGCATTTTTGTATCTGCCTCACAAGCACTGATATTTTTCCCCCTTACTACAGGGGAGAAGATCTCTCTGTAATCTCTTAGCCTGTGTCCAGACATTTCCACTGCAAGAGCAACTGCTTTACCCTGTAGTGATATAATGAAACTGAAACGTGTCCAGGATTACTGACTTATCTTAAAGGCTGACACAGAGCCCACGCTGGGGCAGCTCAGCCACCCTTGTCCTGAGGTAGGAAGGACAGGCTGAACCACGGAGCTTTGAGGGCACTACCCTTGCAGTGGCACAGGATCAGGAGGGATAAATACCGCAATCATTATGTTATGGTTGTATTGCAGTGCTGTGAGAAAGAGAGAGATTGTGATTGTTCCTACTAAGGAATCTCCTACCTTAATAAATTTGGAATTCTTTGACATCCAGTATTAACTCAATCTCTTTGCGGTCCTGATGTTTGATTTCAGAGTATTTTTTAAACATAGTGGGTTTTTTCATTAATATTATTAATCTTTCTATTGACATTGTTTATTTTCCTAGCCTGGACTAATTTTGCTAATTTTTCTGTATTACTCTATGTAACAGGGATACAGAGAAAGAGTATGTGTGTATTTGTATATACATTAGAGGGAGGGGAAGTGGTGATTTTGCTAATTCTGAACTCTAACCTCTGTAAATACTTGTACTTAGAGCACTATTTCTTGTTTCTCCTAAGTTGAGGTTGCTACTCTATCTCTCCTATCTGCAACAGCTGTCACTGCTTCTAGGCAGTTCAGTGCAGTCATTTTGGACCATAGCAAATTTGATTTCCTTCCAGTTTAAGCCTCACTGGATTGTTACTTCTCTTATCTTCAGCCATGCTGGGCTGTTCTGTTTCCAACATCAACCCTTCGTAAAGACAACTCCAAAGTTTTGGCCATCTGTAGTCATACTGAAATTAAGCATATATCCAGCAAACTTTACTTTAGAAAGATGCAAACAAGTGTCCACTGGTGTTTTAGAGTAAGAAAGTACTCTTCTGAACTGGAATGGAGACTCTTAAGAGGTTTAGAATAGGAAGGAGACTTTTTTCTATTGTCAATGTGATTTTTCTTTCCACTATTTGTACCACAAAAAAAAAGATGGAGAGGGAAGAAATAAGCTTTTATTAAAAAAAAAATTAATGAAGTGTCATAAAGTTATCAGAAAGGTAAATTAAAAGCTGAACTTCTGTTACAGATTTTTTTAAAAATCAGCCGTGCAAGAACTTTCTCAGGCATGTAATAATATTCATATATATGTACAATACAGAAACTTTTTCTCATAAACTTCACTTGCAAAAGCAGGTGAGCAAAACATGAGACTGCTTTCTGTAGTAACTAATATTTAGAATAAAATTCAGTCAATAGGCAGATTTGTGGCTGTGTGCTTCCATCATACAAAGCACCTAAGCACACATTTAAGCTCCTGAGTGAGCGTATGAATCTTGACCCAGAGTATAAATACCAGCTGTTAGTGGTGAAAGAGCAAAGAATTCTGGAGACTGAAGTGCTGCTGAATTCTTAAACTCATGCTCAGACTGTGAAGGAAAGAAATCTATTTAAAGTTAAGCAGTAATTTTTTGTTCCCAGAAGTGTGTTATCTCAAACATAAATAATTCGCTAAAAGATTAAGACATTATAGTTCATCTTTCCAGCTGGCTGCCTCCACAGAAGCCGCTCTCTCACATGAAAGTTCTCTTCCACTTGGAGAGAGCACTGAGGTGGGTTTAGTCAAGGGCCATCTCCCATCATGCCGATGTTGTGATTTATTTTTTGAAGCTGGGGGAGATGTCTGGAGCAGAGAATTGTAACATCCAGAAAGTCAGAAGAAAAGGAGAGAGAGAAAAAAAGCTACTCCCCTTTCTGATCCCAGTACAACACTGTTCTGCACAGAACTGCCTTCCTCTCATGTTGCAAGCCCCTTTTCTCGCAGGGTTAGTTGGAGAAAGAAACAGCCTTCCAGGATTAACCAGGTAAAACTGAATTAGAAGAACTGCACCCTGCTGTCCGAGAAGTTGAGCTAAGTCTTGCTTGATAAGGTTCCTTATCACTGCATTTTTCAGATTCAGGAGAGGGCGTGTGGTGGGACACTGCTACATATGGATGATTTGGAGAGAATGAGGCACAGCACGAGGCCAGGCGACATGGAGGCTTTTCCCTGCTCCGGCTGAGACCTGGCACTCCCTGGTGGGGTGTTACCGGCTGTCTGGCAGCTCCTGCATTCCTGTAAACCAAGGGCTAGTAACACCGAGGTCAAAGACGCTTACAGAACACTTGGCCATGAACTCTGCAGAGGATGTTGCCTTTGACAAGTGAACATCTGAGAATTTGCTGGGAGGTATTCATCATCGATACGTGCTGGTAAGCTTTTTTTCCACTGCTAGCTGAGCACTCAGCAACACAGGAAAAACTTCAAAAGAGGCACAGCTTATCCATCTCTTTTTGGCCAGTTGTTACTTGGATATGCACCAAAGAGTGGGATTGGGAAGCCAGAAACGAGGAGAATCAAGAAGTGAAGTGCTGTGATGGACGGGAGGCCTGGGGCTGGTGTTACGTTCTAAGAGCCGGAAGCGTTTCCTGCTGCCCTCGTGATACAAACCACCTGCTGATACGTCTTAGTGGTGGGAAGATGGATGAGCTGAGGTGTTCTTGTCTGTCTTTGCTTTCCTGTAGTCTTAATTACTTTTCAGAAGCGAGGTCTTCTGCAGATTAATTTATCATGCTTTTCAAACACCATGATACCCATGTGACCAAACACACTGTGGAGACATAGTCCTGGCAAACTGCCAAGGATATGTGGCTGAAACCCCTCTAAAAGCAGCTTCCATAAAAGGGGATTGAAACTTTCTGGGATTGTCGTATGGCAGGATCTGTCGTATGGCAGGATTTGTAGCCTGGGAAAGTTGTAGACTGGATTCTTGTACTTTGGGTTAAAAATTAAAAACCGATGGAGCTTGTTACTGCTAATTTGAAATGTAAAATTTACTCTTGCATTTTTCAAGGTTTTTCCTGTAACCAGGCTAAAAATCCAATTAAGGTTTGGGTTTGTTTTGTTTTTCAGATGTTCTGAGTACGATGCTACTGAGAGTCTCCAGAAATTCAAGCATTATATATTGAATAAAGGTGATGCTGGGACACAGAGATGATCCACAGTTATCTACCGTCAGAAAGAGGTAAGCTGGTCCTGTGAGGAGCAGGGAGTTGGACTCGGTGATCCTTGTGGGTCCCTTCCAACTTGAGATATTCCCATGATCCTATGATTCCATTTAAAAATCTGGCTGGTTACAAAGCAATGCCAGGCAAACAGAAAAATGCTGGTAATTTAGATAAATGGAACAGCGTTAGAGATTAGGCCTCCATGATTTATTTTTTAAAGCAGAAGGAAGGTAGGGTTTAAGGCATTTTAACTTGGAGTATGATATACGCAGGCCAAAAGGCTTATGAAGGGGGTTGGAAGCAGGGATAATTAATAGTTTGGGTGGAGGGGAAGTAGCTGTATGGGTGTTATTGTGCGCAAGATCTGAGCTGAGGAAGGGTGGTGGTGGGGTTAACATGGTTGAGGCCACAGGAAGGGAAAATGCTCTTGCCAAGATGGCTTTAGTCAATGTTAAGAGGAATATTAATGACTGTATTAAGAGGTTGGAGTGCAGAAGAAAGTAGAATGGAGAAAATAAAAACTGGCGTGTTTTCCATTTGAAGAAGAGAAAGGAAAATATATTAAAACAAAATACGAAAATTGGCACACTTGAGTGCAGATAGCTTTGGGAATATGACCTCCCAGTTTAGCTCTTTGTCTTTTATTTCTAGGCCCCACAGATACAAGGCCCAACAACAAGCTTCTAAAGCTCTCTCAAGCCCCATCGTTTTACTGGTAGCCACCGAGAGTTGCACAGGTTTTTTAAAGGATCATTTGGTTAGGAATTTGAGCCGATGACCTTACCCATCGTGGGGCCAGGGCTCAGAAGATGTCAAAAATACCAGAGCCCTGTCCCATGAAACATGGTGTTTGAGCTGCAGATAGCTGGATGGCAGGGCTTCCAGCCGGCCAAGGCTATGCTCCTGCAGGGTGCTCCTGGGGCACAGGGGCTTGCTCCTGCCCTGCCAGCTGTGTCCGTCTTCCCAGAAGAGAGTTCTGACCTATGAGATAGTGAAATGTGGTTTCCTAGGGCAGTGCTCAGGGTTTGACATGTGAGAGCTGCGGCAAGATGTGCCTGCTGGGCAAGATGGAGTTACAGAAATGGTTGGTGAAACTATGGATGTTTAGTCTTTAGAAAAGTTCTTTTTGTTTTTTGGGTGTGTTATTTAAAAAAAAAAAAAATCTCTACAGGTTTAAGAATGATGTTTTCAGCCTTTTCTTTCATCTACCTGAATTTACCTTCATCTTTCCTTCTTCTACCTTCCAAGGAAGAGGCAAGGACTTTGGAAGGCTCTATGGTGCAAGGACACAAAATGCCCTAAACGCAGCTTCTGTTGCCGAAGGAGAGCAAGAGGAAAGGAGCAGGGTCTTCACTGTTGGCTGTGACCGTCCAAAACTCTCAGGTACAATGATAACAGTGGAATTTCCAGAAGAAATAGCAGAAGTGGATAGGCAGTAAGAAGCTGCAGAATGAGAGGAGAGGGAGGGGAGGCTTGGGAGCGAGGGGGCTGAAACCCCCACGCGCGGAGAGCGACGGCAGGCGTGTGACATGTGGCCGTGCCCGCGGTGCTGCAAGGGGCCGGCTGCTGACACCAGGGCGAACTGCGCCGTGCTCTGCCTGCACCGTTCATCATCCCCGAGCCTCTGGAGCCAGGGCGTGGGGAGCGGGGTAATTGTCACCGGGTCTGGTGAAGAGCTACAATTTATGGCTTGCGAGGGGGTCAGAGTTGGGAAGGGAAGCTGACCGCCAACAAAATTCCTTTTCATGTGTGCTAGCAGAAAGACTATTCCAAATTGCGTCTGCTGGACAGCGTGCGTTTGGCATTTATTTCTCCGTGCGTTGCTGCGTGCTAGCCCTGCGAAGGACAAGGCCGGTGTTGGCTGTCCCGGTGGGACTGTCCGGGGCCGCCTTTTGAAGTCAGCGAGCTTCCCAAGGGACAGGTGTGAAGGGCGTGCTGCAAGATTGGACATGCGGGGCACAACGTGTGGATTTGGGAACAAACCCCCTCGTTCTGTTGTCGGCCGCAAGCACAAAATACATTGGTGGGTCGGTACTCTTTATGTGTTTTACAAATAGCTGGAGCGTTGCTGGAAGGCTCCTGCCGGAGTTTTCTCCAGTTGCCCTTCGTAGGTACCAGTTGATCCCTTTGCTGCTGTTGAACGGGACCAGAACCGGTTTCTTCCCGGTAAATGCACGAAGTGAAATGATCGGGACGTGGCTTTTAGCAGTCAACGTGTTCCATTCTGTTGCCATTGTGAGGCCACAAAACTCCTCCTGGTTTAAGATAGCTCCCCGCTTATATTCATAAAGCCTGCGGAGGAGATGTCCGACCTTGAACCCGGCGCGTCTGTTGCATCCCGTCTGCAGCGCTCGCACGGAGCGCAGCGCCGGCCCGGCCCCGGGACCTGCTGCCGCCCGG